>JASCZW010012341.1:0-46601 GCA_034211315.2 Aedes japonicus
ATACCCAAGTAACCACAAGCATTATATTATTGCACTTATTCAACCCAAAATCAACATCGGTAATGAGGGATCGCATCAATTCAACAGTTGTCAAGTAATGAAGCGTTAGATTAGCTTAAGAATGTAGTGATGCATTACCAATGCAATAATGCTACTTTAGCAATGTCTTATGGCATTACAAAAGATATAGCATTAGTTCGATCTTAGTGGGGCCCTTTTCAGCTTTAATCCAACTTCAATGATGCACTAGACGTAATACATATCCCCTATATATGCAAGCTATAACAGCCTCGTGGTTACTTGGGTATGTTTTGATTAATGCAATACCTCGTTCTGCATTGTCATTTACTACTTCCAAGCTTTTAATTCGTTTAATGGCATTTTCATATTCTTGTTTGCTATTCCACTGCGTAATATCAGTTTCCAACAATGATTCCGGAATCTCTAGAGCACATAACAAGTTTTTAGTATGCTGACTGCCTTGAACAAATGAGTACAGCTGTAGTGTTGAAACGTCGTTTGATTCGACTATGGATTTAGCACACACATTTGTTTTGTTAGCTGAAAATAAAAATATTGTTAGAAATATAATGTTCTGCGTACATCGAATTGAACAAAATAATTACCTGATGTATGTAAGGCTTCAATATATTTTTTTTTATCTGCGATATCCAACGTTTCATCAAATAAACACAATCCGATGAGATTGCTATCCAAATACTGCAGATGTTTCAAGAACCCTTTATATACTGCTTTGGCAACTTCTTCGTCAACAGCTTCGTAGATTTTAAGCGATTTTATCAAATTAAGGTCATTGTTTGCTGACATTGCAGCACACGTAGACAGAAACCAGTTTTTCAAATATACTTTTACAATGAATACATTAAATCGTGCTAACTGTTGTTGAGTTGCCTTAGGTAACGCAAAAAGTGTGTCGGTAAAGGAACATTTTTAGTGAATAAATAATTTTTGCCATCCATCTGGCATTATGGAAAGCACCAGGAGCTCTAATTTTAAAATGTTCTTTAATTTTTCCACCCAAAAATATAAGCGTAAGCTGAATAACTTCGCGATAATCTTCGCGGTGATGTTGTTCTTTTAATTGTCGCTCAAAAAAATTCAAGAGATCCACCCTCTCGTTGGCTGTTATTGATGATTTAACGAATACATCATTAACACCAAGCATGGGAAAAATCGGTTCACTTAGCGCTCATTTTCACTCACACGCATAAGCATTCAGAAGTGAGCGTTACCACGTTTAAATTATTCCAATTCTGTTCATTACTATTCTGCTTTCATTCTATTCGTAGAAAACAGAATTGAGCAAAACTGGCAGCTGATCGTACAGAGAATGAATCGGACGGTAGTAGTGTGGACGGTTTCTCATTGCCTATTTTTTAGCCGCTGAATCATTAACAATTGCATTCAGTTGGATTCAGCTGAGAGAGAATTATTGAATCACACTCATTTCTTCAAATTATACCTTAAACATCATTTAACATTTCAAATAAAGATCTAATATGATGTTAAGCAATCTAATGCAACATAAAAACATAAAGCATCATTTTAAACCGTATCTCTGCTCTGATCCTTCCAGCTGATTGCATTCTCTGAGTCTAAATAATCTCAATAATCTTATTCAAATCGCTTGCGTTCAGTGGCAACGCATTCATTCAATATAACGTCTAGCTGAAAATTTGTTTCGCATGATTCTGTTTTCTCGTTTATTCTTTCTACAATGTTCGTTTTCGAGGATTCGTGTAGAATCGTGTGATAGGAAACATCACACTCGTTCATTATTGTGTTAGCACACGAGGGTTTGCTATTTTAAATCGGTGGTGCTCAAGCGAGTGAATGAGTTTTCCCATGCTTGATTAACACCAGAATGGTATGAGCTCTTTTCTAAACGGTGCCATTCCGTCTGAAACCGCTTAAAAATCTCAACATTTGGAGATTGTGCAGTTTCAAATTGTAGTGCCTTGAATGCCTTGCCAACTAACAGCTCGTGTATGTGATGTCTACAGGGAAGTCCAATCAGCTGTCTTTTAAACATTTTGTCAAGATGTTGACACGCTCCTTTCTTTCGACCAGTGTTTGACGCAGTGGTATCAAATGATGTAAACATAACCCTAAAACACGGAATAACGGTATAATTTAAAAATTATCAATAATAATATTGAAACTAATAGAAATTACCTGTCTTCAAGATCCCAATCGACAACTGCATTGTACACCGCTTCTGCTTGTTCTATTCCTGTTGAATTTTGGATGGGAGGAACAGCTAACAGCTTACGGATGCCTTCACCAGATACAAGTATAGCCAATCGTTCAGTTTTGGGGGTGGCTTTAGACGACAATATACTAGGAAGCAGTTTTGAATCCCAATGAACTGTTAAGTTAACCTGTGGCTTAAATGTTGCTCTCAGCTCGTTCTGCTTTTGCACACGAATTTCTTTTCTTGAATTCCTAATGGACTCTTTGTTTAACACTAATGTTGAAACGTCGTGCCCCAATGATTTCGCTATAGATGATATTAGAAATACCGCATTTCGATCACTCACTTTGCAGCGGTCCAAAGCAGCAGCCACATCGACAGTAATGACATTTTTTAATGGTGATTTAGAAGTTGAAGACGATTTGGAAGGACCTAGAAGAAAATTTAAGAATCAATCGTTTGTTAACCACGAAAAACATTTTTAAAACATATTTGAAATTAATTCAATTTACACTTACCCGGTATCTGAAAATCTTCGCCGATAGTACTGATAGAAGGAACGGACTCACTCTGGGTTTGAGATGAGGACTCGAAATCACTAGCAGTTAATTTTTTTCTTTCCTGTAGACTTGCTTCTTCCTGCTCACTTGTTCGTGGATTAGTCTCTGTTGTCGCCTCTGCTGTTTCTTCCTCCTCAAAATCACTACACGAGATAGTTGCCGTTGGAAAAGACTCACTTGTTGTTGGAAGAGTTAGTTCTCGTTGTTCTTGCAAATACCGATATGCTTTTCTTTCTACTTTATTCTTCGGTTTATACCTCTTCCCGATATCGAAAAGGTTCTGCAATGAATCAGAGAAATCCTTTCTCTTCTCAATTTCTCTCGCCGACATTCTTAGCTTGCGCTTCTGCAAGATTTTCCAAGTTTCGTAGTACCGCAAGATTTTATGTTGCACTGTCCTGTCGTCGAGCAAATGGTTCAAATGCTTTTTATTCCATGATACTTTCAAAGCTTGTATTGTTAATTGTGCACTTGCTTTAGTCTTTTGCTTCTCTGCTCGCAAATGAAACATGAATTTCCGGAAAACTTCGTTGTATGTAGGCAAATTCGAAGATTCGGGGAACAAAGGTAGGTATTTTCCAACTAGCCGAATATCCTCCATTTTGAAAAACAAAAACTGTTGACTACACCGCGGTTCCTCGTTCAAATATAAAAATACTGAATGAGTAAAACTAAAAATAACAATTCCTTATATACCAAATGTGTGGCCATTTCATTACCTACTCAGTCTTTCAAAACTGCTCGCTTGGGACGTATTCGTTGCCTACGGGTAGCTTATATTTTGTTTGGGTAGATAACACTTCAGAACAAAAAGCATTCGAAGCAGACGTTGTCACTACCGAAGCGCGTATACCACAGCAAGCGGCAGGTAACGTACTTTTGTTTTGATCCCCTATAACGTACCTACTTGTGTTTCTCGGAAATGAAGCAGTCCAAGGCCAAGAACCTCTTTAGAAAAGATAAACAAAAAACTTTTGTTGCACTTCGTAGTCGCCTATCAAGCTATTGTAATAATTTGGGTACATCAAAAATCGTTTTTTTCCTTATTTTTGTCCATATTTTGGTAACGGCACATTTTTGTTAACTATTAAAAAAACATAATAAAAATATCTTAACGAAGTGTAGTATGCCAAAAAAGAATCATGGTTTCAAACTATACAAAAAATATTGACTGGTAAATTTGCTGGAAATATTTTGTTGCTTTTAATTTCCAACTCAAAGGACCACCCTAATGGAAAATAAATGAACCATCCTAATGAAATATCATATATTTAATATTGATAATGGCTTACGATTATATAAGAGATGTTTTGATACTATTATCTTATTTTTTTTATTTTTCTATAAAATGGACCACCCTAATGCAAAACAAGTGAACCACCCTAATGAAATATCACATATAATATGCTAGCAGTTGCCAACGATGATATAAGACATGTTTCAGTACTATTGCCATGGATATCTCAGCAATTGAATTCAAATCCTCCATATCAAATTCATTTCACTCCTCCACCTCAAAAAGTCCCAAAAAGTCAATTTTTTTCAAAAAAAATTTTTTCGAGATAACACCAGATCTCGACGTTTCATGCATTTCTAAGACATTTGGCATCAAAAACAAAAAATCGATTTCGGAATTTTCACGTACCCCCCCTTGGGAAATTTTTCGTGTTTCAAAAAAGTCAAACTTTGACCGCTGTGGTCCAACACTTAACGAAGTCCGATTGAGCTCAAATTTTGCATGGGGACTTTTTTTGAGGAGACGAAACTTTTGAGCACTACCCGTTTTTGAAATTCGAAAAGTCGATTTTTTTTGGCACCCTAATGCGCACCTTAAAAACTGTTGATATGTTGAGAGGGATAATACATTGATTACTTAGGGAAGGTCCATTAATTATGTCACGCAGTAATGGGGGAGGGTCCATACAAAAAACTTGTCAAGGAGGGGAGGGGGGTTATAAAAGGTCACTTTTGCGTGGCGTAATTAATGAACGTTCCCTTATCTTAATTTTTAAATTGCGTCTGTTGACTGAGTGAGTTCCGTGGAATGTTTCGTTAGAACCAGACAGGATTTTTCAATCAGTTTCGGGGGCTTTGTCTTGAATTTTATTTGAAATTCTTTAGCAGGACTTCCTGTTGATGACGTAGTATATCGTCAATTGCCGATGCGCACTGTAAGAGCTCCGTGTTTCTTCAAAACTAAGAAAGAAGTAAGCAAAATCGCCTCCCGGTAGAAAGTTATGATACAAGCATAGCATCTTGGGTTACCATTTCCATTTTCATCTCATCTCTTAGTAATTTGTGCAACTTGAAAACGAAAGATCGACGCGTAACCATCGGATTTCTAATTTTTTATTCATACTTAATGTTATTTATTTTTGGAAGATGAAAGTAACTTAACAACTTAAAGAATAAATTGATTCATGGATCAAATTCCTATAACAAGCAATCCAAAATAGGAATCAATTGAACTAAAATTTCGGATTGAATATGGACCAATGAAACCGATGAACTTATTCAACAAAACCTTTAAAACTTCATGCTTGATAGAATTGTTCATCGTGTCATATTGCTCAAAACAAAATATTTTGTTAAACCAACTAAACGCATTTGTTGAAATAATATAAAAATGAAGAAGTAATTCAAACAAACTATTGAATTGAAATAAAACTTCCCTGGGCTCTGGCAAAACCTTGAGGTAGTTTAACTTCAACTACCAGGTCCCAGAGCTGGTTTGGTTCTTTACCATTTTGGAAAGAAGCACACTAGTGTTGCCAGATCAGTGATAATGTAGCCCAAAAATGCTTTTGAAAATTCGCCAGTATTTCCTTCGACAAACATTATTATACTGAGATAGTGATCGATGGTCAAGTACAGGATTTGCGAATAGTTAGAATGTTGCACTTGATCATTTAAACGCAAAACCTGCATAGTTTATTATCACAACCTAGCGCACTTTTGGAAACCATTATCACATAGGGGAACCTGTTCCATTATTCATCTCATGATCCATTATTTATAATATTCGGAATTATAGGAGTTTGATGTATGAAGTTGTTGTTAAGTTACTTTCATCTTCCAAAAACAAATAACATTAAGTATAAATAAAAAATTAGAAATCCGATGGTTACGCGTCGATCTTTCGTTTTCAAGTTGCGCAAATTGCTAAGAGATGAGATGAAAATGGAAATGGTAACCCAAGATGCTATGCTTGTATCAAAGCTTTCTACCGAGAGGTGATTTTGCTTACTTCTTTCTTAGTTTTGAAGAAAAACGGAGCTCTTACAGTGCGCATCGGCAATAAGGTATTCCACGTGACGTGCGTTTGACGTTTTACAGTTGAACTGACAAGTGGTTTGACAAGACATTTGTTTTGGTCTTCTGTTCGCCACAAATGTGTTGTTGATGTCTGCGATTGGACGAACTGGAGGTGTAATTAAGAAAAACATTCGTCTGCGATCATAAAAAAACAGTTGTGGCATGTCGACAGTAAAAATCAGGTGCTGTGTGGCGAGCTGTGGCTCTTACTACGTAAGCAAAGCGTTGAACACAGAAAAGTTTTTCCGCATCCCAGACCCGGCTAGCTTGGCATCAAGACACTTTCGTCAGTTAGCCGAAATCCGGTTGAATGGTTGGAAGAAAGCTGTTTCTTCAAAACTGCTGGCCAACCAAAGAATCTGTGGACAACATTTCGTTACAGGTGAGAGGAAACTTGTTATTTCTGGAGTGAATTGAGCGAAATCACATTTGGAAACAAATCCACGAATCGCAGATTTTTGTATATTGCTCAAAATAAGCTATACAAAATCACTCATCAATAGAAGAAAGCATACTTGTCCCTCTCCTCTGTGGGAGACAAGAGCGAATATACCACTTCCTCTCTTCTTTTTGTTTATGCAGGAGCGCTGCACGCAGCAGCATACTCACCACACTCTTCCTTTATCTTTAGTTTTTGAAATGAGCTGCGCGGTGAAATTAAATCACTTGCCTCTGAAAGCCACTGGCGAGTAAACTCAGCGCTCTGAAACGCACTGCAGTGAACACAGAGAACCGCACCCCAGAGAACTCTGGAGTGCGTGAACTGGTCAGATACACTGATGTTGATTCACCAAATAAGTAGATTAGGAAGCGCGTTTGGGAATGGTTTGTCGTTCAGGTTCCGGTTTCCATTTTTATTCATTTCGGTTTTGATATGTTCGTTATAACGTATGAATTTGACCTTGAATAAAGGATTGCAGATTCTTGTGAGGGAGCGTGTACGGAAACATAAGCAATATTAATATACAAAGGTATACCTTTGAACATTATCTTGCATAGGGTAAGGCTGCACTGGTTGCGGTACCTTTAAAGCATTAGGTTTCTATAGTTGTGAATGGAGACTCTATAAGCAGCTATAGTAACCTAACATTCGCCATATACAGGATAAATAGATTAATGTTTAAGGCATGGGAGTGTGGGTGTTTTATGCGTGGTTTAACGCGCCACAACCCTAACCATAATGTATTTCCTGGCGACGACGGATAAAACGCTCTGCGCGTTGCTAAGCAAGTGCACAATAGGACGGCTCCATAGAAAGCAGTGGCCTTAACTACATACAATATTTGAATTTAAAACTAATACATTGATTAAAAATTCACACATTCTAGGGGAAAGAGGAGTAGTTTTGGACACTTTTTCTTTCAATTATTCATATATTTTGTGAACATCGCCAGATTGTCCGGATGTGCCCCGTACGTGGGGTAGTTTCGGACAGTCATGGGGCACATTCGGAAAACGACAATAACTCACAGAGAATCAAGAAATTTTTAGTTTTCTACCTATTTCAAACCTACAGACTAAGGCTGAGGCCAAATGATAAAACCTATAACTCTAGACTAACATTTGAAAAGAGGGGAAAGCTAAACTGTGAAGAAATCATATTATGTTGGAGCTACAGGCAAGCTACTCTAAACTCGAAAAGTAACATTGTTTCTTTTTATAAAATTGATAAAAAATGGAATTCCTCAGTTCATCTATATGATGCATTGGGTAATTACATCTGGCCAACACAGTAAATTTTAATATTTTCATAAGCTTAAGCGAGGAGGAAATCACTATGTTTTGTGCCAATATATTCATCAGTTGTGTGATTACCAGTCATCAACTGTACCGACTGTATCGACTATGTACACATGTAAGCATCTAAATATGTCCGAGTGCGACCTAGGTGGGCGTGACTGCGTGCTTTACGAGTTAACGAATGTACCCGTATAGAACCAAAGGTGTCAGAAATGTTTTTGCATGGTGTGCCCGGAGTGAATCGCCCCTAGAGCTTTAATTAATAGTTTGATATTATTTAGTCAAGCCCGTTTTATTTGACATGTATCCACTGTTCATTTAGCGTGTAAACAACAAACGAAAATAAGTCTCTAACTCTCGCAAATTTAATTACAGAAGAGCCAGAGTATTAAGAAACTCGGTCAGTAAGGGTTTTTCTACGGCGAACACTAGTGTTAAGCTCCGAACGCAAGGAACCCGAAGCGGAACGATAACCATGCAAAAATATACCCGATTCAAATGAATTTGCTTGCCGGTTAGAAAATTATTAATCATCATATATGAACCGGTTAGCCATTTTGGCGTAATTTGTAACGTCGTTATCAGAGGTTTGGAAAAATTGCATAAAAGAAGAACTATTTACTCCGCAAATAGTTTGTTTTTGAAAATGTTTGGGTGAGAAATGTTGAATCTACCCTCTTTTAATATCGCAGTGCCACAGATGGCGAGAATTATAAATACCCATTTGAATCTGATCGCGAAGCAAGACACATTTCTCTGATATGACCGCAGATTGTATAGCAAAACCAAAAAAAAAAGATCTGCAAAATTTTAAAATAATAGTGTATGTGTCCCCTGACTCAGCCTATTATGCAACCATCGATTACATTTTTGATTATAACTCTTAAAGTTTTCAATCTGAAGGCGAGATTCAACTAGTTCTACATTTGCACAGATAAGTTTGATAAGTTTGATAAGACATTTGGTAGTATGTATCACGAAAATTTACACAACTCTTTTTATAAAGTCAGAAACTTTCAAGGGATATGGATTTAATGTCGGTCTACAGGCACTAAATTGGGTCTATTCATGGATGTAACTTCGTCCCATTCGATGGATTCATTACTAAATGCAGACTTTGTACGGTTTTTTTAAACTTATTTTGTGAAGTAAGGCATTGCCAGCTGTATTGGCATTACTGAACACGAAATTTCACAATACAAACTAAAGTTAAACTGCTTTGAAACACATAAGTGATGTTCATATTTGACATATATGACTGTATATAACAACCTTTTTACTACGTTATTGATACAACAGGCCATAGCAGGGAACATACAAAATAATATGTCCCCAAGGTCTATGATTTTCTTGTAAAATAATTATTGTTGTAGCTATAGGAATGATTAGTTTGTAACGTTTAACTATTTTCTGCACATTCAGACTGCATTACTAGCATTATCGATTCAATTAAGCCAAATTTAGATCACTTGAAGATCGTGTAGATCATCTATTCAGCCTTAACAGTGAACTCATGATGCCCCTAAAGTTCAAGAAATCGATAATTACGGGGAAGTGAACAACTATAAGTTGATTAATATTGCCTCAATTTCTTTGGATTAAGGAGTGTATCGAAAAGTAGTTATAAACATTCGATGCGTTATTACGCATAAACTACTGTATATATTTTTAGCGTGTAAGCGCCATTTGCTTTGTTTACATGTCAAAAATGATTATTCGGTTCATTCATTTCCGTTGATAAAGTTGTATTCAAAATGTCGCGAATTGAATTTGAGACTAAAAAGAAAATTCTGCACACTTGGTGCACCGAAAAGGGTGTTACTTACAACCAGATTGCGAAAAGAGTAAATGTTCACCCGGCAAGTGTAAAACGCATCATCGAAAAGTTTGGTAAGGAGTGCTCCCTCAAGGATTTACCAAGAAGTGGCGGGAAACCCGGCTCCAGCAACCCCGATTTGGACCAAAAAGTTGTGGATTATATTCAACGGAACAAATCTGCCTCTACTCGCGATCTAGCCAAGAAGTTCAGGACCAGCATCGGAATGATTCAACGAATCAAGCGCAGGAATGACTTGAAGACGTACAAAAAGCAGAAAGTGCCCAAACAAACTCCGGAACAAAAGTCTCGTGCCATAACCAGGGCTCGAAAGCTGTACAGCTGCATTTTGGACAATGTCGACCAGTGCATTTTGATGGATGACGAAACATACGTTAAAGAAGATTCAAGAATGCTACCGGGGCCGCAGTTTTATACTAAATCTGTTGGGGAACGTGTGCCAACCGCAGATACGACTGTTGCGATGGAGAAATTCGGTCAGAAGGTGCTCATTTGGCAAGCTATTTGCACATGTGGCTTGCGTTCTTCAATTTTCTATACAAAAGGAACTATAAATGCTGAGATTTATCAAAAGGAATGTTTGAAGAACAGGTTGCTACCATTGTATAGAAAGCACCAGTCCCCTCCTCTCTTCTGGCCAGATTTGGCATCGGCACATTACGCCAAATCCACTCTACAGTGGCTGACGGAGAATAACATCAAGTTCGTAGAAAAAGACATCAACCCACCAAACTGTCCCCAGTTGCGACCGATCGAACGCTATTGGGCAATAGTCAAGCGTATATTTAAGAAGGATGGTACAGTGTCCCAAAACATGACCGATTTTAAGAAAAATTGGGCAGCGGCATCCAGGAAGTGCACAAAGGTCACTGTGCAGAATTTGATGGCAGGTGTCAAATCAAAGGTACGGGCATTCTACAGAAATGAACATGATGACTAGTTTTTCCGTTTGGATCTTTTGTAAACATGTTAAGCTATAATAAACTGAAATAGTATGTTAATTTTAACCATGTTTTCATGCCTATTTTATTATTTGAAAGTTTATAACTACTTTTCGATACACTCCTTACATCGGTCATCCTAAAAGCAACATGATTTTGTAGATTATTGCTACATTAATGACAAATTTGGTACATAGGCCTAATGAAGGAGTTAGGCTAATATTACATCCCGTTACCCTAATATAAGTAGCGATTCCCCCGTTGCGTAATATGTTAAGATGTAGGCCATCTTCAATTTTTTTTTTCTAGATTTGATTGACGCATTGGTTGGACGTAGTTCCGAAATCTAGTGGAAAGTTATTAGGTTGCAGTTGCTAACCAATTGAAAAGTTTTAGTGAGTCCTCTTTTATCAAGAAAACCATTGTCATAAGTAAGCCTAATCCAACCGACTAGTATCGTGAAATTGTATAAAGAAATCCATGGTGTTTCAGCCAGTGAGTTTTTTTTGTAAATTGTATGGAATGAAGCCTAACCACAAAAAAAAAGTTCTTAGCAGAATAGGCTTAAATTTTCCCTAACAAAAACCAGTGACACAATAAAAACAAACAATAACTCTGTTCGAGGTTCTGGTAACTGTTCGCCACATTAAAGACCAAAATGAAAAACACGAGATTGTAATATGGTGCGTTCTTTTTTACTTGAATAACCTAATATCCTTTAAGCGAAGGAGTTACGTCCAGGTAGATGTACGAGATCGCGTACGCCGCCAAAGACTCGCCAGCTTGTAGCTATGTCTCGTCGACGGGTAAGTGATATTCCCCAGCGCATCACGGGCCATCGGAAGTCGCCACTCTTCCGAGGTGTGCATACCGGTCGCCAATTACCGGACCATCCCGAATTCGGCCTCGACTGCATTCGAACGAACACGTGTGGTGGCTACCGTCTCGAGAAAATAACCGCCATATACGAAACATGCACCACTGACAGCATCATCATCATCGAGATGTACTACATGGCTGCAGAACACCAAGAAGCACTAGGTTTGATCTTTCCGTATTATTTATAAATAGTAAGCCAGAATGCACCAAGGCACACACACATAGAACAAAGATAACTGAGCGAGAATACGAATAAATGGGGCAATAAGAACAAAACCGAGTCTGGACATCTTTTTCTGGCATCTTGTTGGGATGCAACTGTCAAAGCGAGCAAAAGCTATGGAATTTAACAGATCTATACTCGACAGAATTTCAAATCAAATCAAAGGGAACGCCAGTGCCATTCTTCATCTATATCTTAATAAATCTTTTATTATAACAAATTGAGTTTAAACATGTAAACATTTTCTTCCGCTGAATGAGATGTAGTTATTGATACTTTCTTCAGCGATTTCTAGATATGATGATTTTGCAATAACGCCCATTTAAAATTTTAATCTAGAGTTTATCATTTTATTTCATACAAGCTGAAACAAATGAATAAAAACTTAATAGAACTGGCATTTTTATGATTTTTTTGTGAGTTTTGTTAATATATTTTCATTTGCTAATGTGTGTTAATTTTGCAAAATAAAACGTAGGTGTGTGTTTTAAATTTAATCCTCGGATCGTTAAAAACTCGGAGTGTATACCATGGCTATTTTTCTGTATTGAAGCATGTCATAGACAAAACATTTATCTTCAAACTACACCGTGTCCTTTCAGTTTGAACGTAGTTTTCTTGTTTATAATCTGAGATTAACGTCTTGTGCATAATTTAGCACTAAGAATAACTGAAACATCCCCCATTCTTGAATAAGAAGGGGCTCTATCTTCTATCAGAACATGCTGCCTATCCGAAAAATACACATTTTGTGTTTCGGTTGCCTGGATAATACTCATGTTTGGTTGAAATTTCTGTTTCATTTGTATGAGAGCACCTCCCCCCAGTCAAAGAAGGGGTCTCGAACCACCATAGAAAAAAATCTTGCCTTCAAAAACCCCCACATGCCAATTTTAGTTCAATTTGTATGAGAGCCTCCTTCCCCCTTCTAGAGAAGAGAGGGGTCTCAAATCACCATAGAAAAAAATTTCGCCTCCCGAAAACCCCACATGCCAAATTTGGTTTCAATAACTTTATTCGTTCTTGAATTATGCAGAAATTTGTGTTTCATTTGTATGGGAGTCTCCCCTTTCAGAGAAGGGAGGGGTCTCTTACCTATCATAAGAACATTCTCCATTCCCAAAAAACCCAAGACAAAACATGTGGTAAGGCATTGAACAGTTCCGAATGTGCCCCATCAACTCCCGAAACGAATAGCTACTAAAGATAGAAACCTATTGTTTCTCCATTATTATCTTATTATCACGTTTTTCCTTGTTCAAAGGTCAATAACTTAGGTGGAGTACTTACACATCTAAGTCATTCACAAAGGAATTAAAAAAATCCTTACAACTTTGGACTCATAAGTTTGGAAACATGCATAAAAAAGGGCACTGAAGATTTTCTATAGATTTGGCTCTGCAGAGCGGTCTCTCAAGAGCAAACCAGCGAGAACTAGGTGGGTGCACTCGAGAGCACAATTCGTTCATTTCACTCGAGAGCGTGCTCTCAAATTTTCACCACAAATGCTCTCAAGAGACTCCCTCTCACACTTGGCTTGTTTTGCACTCATCGTAGGCGTGGTGATTTTCTCGCCAGTGTGGCAACTGGTTCATCCCCAGAGGAGGCAAGCAATATGCATGTGAGAGGCGCACTTGGGTGAAATGCCATGTATGGAAGAAAGATCCAAGTCTCAACCTAATGATTGAAGTTTTGAAGATTGAGCCATTATTTGAGAACAAAAATTGACGATTGGCGGGTATGTTTACAAAACAGTTACCCGAATAAGACAAAAAACTAAACATAATCTGAATCCAATCATTTTACAGGAAGGCCCGCATCGCTAACGGACACTACAAACGTAGATTGGATACTGTTAGGATCCGATATTCTAAAGCTGACCCTGCTCCCGCAAGGGCCGTCACGCTGTGAATACCGGTACAATTTTTGTACAAGAATAAAACTTAGGAATTGGCCCGCACCCAATTCCTACACTGAAGTGTGATATAAAGTAACGACACTAACTCTTTGAGTACTAAGAACAGACCAAATTTATTTCTTATTTCATACAATGGATTTCAGAAAACAGGAATGTTGACAGTTGGCGCGGCGTCATCTTTCGCCGCGTCGACATCTCGATTTCGGATATCGTCATCCGCTCACACCGAGCTGATTCCACTAAGATCGCGTTGCTTGACGTTGCGTTCCAGCTGAAGCAAGCGGTTTGTATTTCGCATCCAGCGGTAGCACAGGATTGCTACCACCAAGAGGACTATGAAGGCTCCGTCGATTGAATAAGAAACCACGTCGTGGGATGATAGATCATTCCTTATGATCTCTCCGTTTTCTCCTCCAGTGAAAGGCCACATTGTTGTTTGGTGATTTTGTTGCTACGTGCTAGCCCGATCGTCCAGAAATGTTTATCGCCGCGCGCTCGTATCAGACCACCAGCCATTACCGCGGTGCTGGTGGCATATTTTCTGCTGATGTGCAATTCAGCAGTTTGGGTGTTGGAGGACAATTTCTGCGGATACTGATTTTCGACGGTTCGATGTAGTAATGAAAATGTGCCCTGACATAGGGCTACCATAACCGGCTCTATTCTCTGCCATAGCGTTACCTTAGACGGCTCCATTTTCTCCCCCCTTTGGAGCGAAGCCTGTCGCTCCAAATATTTACGGTAGCAGCGAGGGGTGGTGTATCGTCTTCGTGTTCTGCGTTTTCTATTGGTTGGATTTCTTCGATGCGGTGATCGACTGTTGCCATCTCTATGGGTAAGGGGGCCAACAGCCTCACATTTCTTTTATAGATGTTCGACCCGACGCGAATGGATGCAACTCGAACGCAACGGCTCCTGCTTCAGTTTGGATTACGATTCCCATGGGCCACTTTGTGACTGGGTTGTTATCGTCTCCGATGAGCACTATTTGACCAGGTTGCAGGTTAGGTTGCTTCTTGGTCCACTTGGCGATACAGCGCAAGTGCTGCAAGTATTCATTTTGCCACCTGCGCCAAAACTGTGTCGTTTGGAATTGAATGCGCTTCCAGCGCATAGCAAGGTTGTGCTCTTCTAAATAAGTCGATGGAATAGGTACAGTCATCATGGCTCTTCCTATGAGAAAATGCCCTGGAGTCAAGGTTCAGGTGCTCCGGCTTCGGAGAATACTGAAGTGAGTGGTCGCGAATTCATTATCGCTGCTACTTGATAGAAAACTGTTTGAATTTCCAGCATGTTGAAGCTTGCACCCCGAGCAGCTGCTGTGAAAAGCCTCTTAGCAACCCTTATATTAGCTTCCCAGAGCCCTCCAAAATTCGGACTCCTAGGTGGAATGAAGAAAAATTTATTCCTTGTTCAGCTGCTATCCCCACAAGTTCGTGCTGGAACAGCTCCGTATTGAACACCTTTCTTAACTCTGCAAGCTCGCGGCTGGCTCCCACGAAGTTGCGTCCATTGTCAGAATAGATGATCTCTGGTCTCCCACGTAGTGATACGAAACGTATCATGGCGGCGAGAAATGCTCCGGTGGATTGATTTTCCACTACTTCGATGTGCACTGCCTTCGTTGCGAAACATACAAAGAGGCACGCGTATACTGTAATTCTCATTTTTGCTCGTTGACTTGGCAGGACTTGGAATGGTCCACACAAATCAACTCCTGTGTGAGTGAATGCCGTAGAAGGGTTTACCCTAGGTCGGGGCAATTGACCCATCAGCTGTTCGAATCTGCGCGGTCTCGCCCGAACGCAGAGTACGCATTTTTGGAGGACTGCTTGGGCAGTTTTCCGGAGCCCACGCATCCAATATTTACGTTGAAATTCGGCCAAGACTATTTCCAGACCGGCGTGATTGTTTGAGCGATGAAGATGTTCTAGTAGAATTCTTGAGAAAGGATGTTCCCTCGGAATGAGTATTGGGTCCCGAATAGAAATGGTGATGTAAAAAATATTAGCAGACATCTTCCAAACATTAAATTTGAATGTAGGTTGTCGTATTCTAAACGTATTCAGAGTTCAAAGTAACGCCCTAGTACATATAAATACAACATATTTAAACTTCACATTAAAAACAAACGTATTGATGATGTTAAATTTAACATCAGAACACGTCTTATAAAACTAGAATCTAAAATTACATGACAATCAAACGTTATGTATGTGTGAAATGTTGTGTACCTAAGACATCTAAACACATCTGATGATATTAAAATTGGCCGTTACCTTAGAAATAAACTTCATTCTACTGTAAAAGACTGCAGGTCTACAGCATTAGAAAACTTCTTACAACATAAGAATGAAACGTTACAATAGAATCAAAGGTCTTTGTGAAGTAAAATGTTGTATTCATAATAAGCCAGAATACATCTTGTGTCATGACAATCACACGTTGCGTTGAAATCCATGTTCTTATAGATGTAAAATTTTGTACTCATAAAATATCGGTAAATATCCGATGCGATTAGAATTAAGTGTGAATCGTATATGTTTTGGCGATATTGGTGCATATTTACTTTATGTACTTTACTCAACACCCGAATAAAAATTTACCTTAGCCTAACATGTGATTTTGATGCTTCCAGATTATTTGGTTTTAATGTTATTATCTACAACTGAAAACATCCGGAAACGATACACCGCAGACAGACGTTCGACTTCATCTCATTAAGCTGTGTAAAAACATGGCGTCCCTCGAGATATCAAGTAGCAATAAGCTAATAGATGGCGCCACAGATTTGTTTTGATTGGTAAGGGAAAAATGGGTTGCCAGTCAAACTGTTAGTTTTAATGTAGCAATTAGTTCACAAGGCGGCGCTACTGTGCAAGATGAAATTTTACACAACAAATTTGAATTCTTTTGTTCGAGCTTGAACGTCTGTCTGCGGATACACCGTCACGTTTTTCTTCATCTGAATGCATCATACATCATCTCTTTTATTGGATAAAATCGACACTTTAAAACATATGTTAGATGTTTATTCATAACCTTTAATACATCTGAAAACATCAAAAATCCTTTGACTGTGCTGTTTTATTCAAATACATTTGAAAACATCAATATGCTTTGATATCTTAAAACATCAGAAAAACATTTTATTTGAATGTCAAAATCATGACGTTAAAGGGACATTGGATTAGAAAAAAATTGTTTGAAAATGTCTGATGTTAACATCATGTTACCTTGCCTAAATACAGCGAAAACGATCTGATTTCTAATGTTCAACGTAGGATGTACATTTGAATTTCATGTTGATGTAGACATTGAAATCAGACATCAGCTTGATGTAAATTTTTATTCGGGGTGTTTCTGTTCTTCGGGAAGATCAGCGAGGCTAAGCCTTCCGGTGACTCGAATCAGTCCGTTGTCAAGAACTGGACTGAGGTGTTGTAGAGGGCCTTGCTTGGTGGGGGTACCATCTTTGCAAAGGCTCTCCAACTCTTCCCTTAAGCTAGTGGATTGCATGTGCTCGATTATTAGAAGCGTTCCAGCTTCTAAATCCTTGAAAGTCAAGGGCCAGTTATTGGCGCTGTTTGACTTCTTGTGCTAGCCGAGGCTCTAGATCTTGAAATAAAGTTGTGCATTGCGCGATGCAATAGTGCGAAATGCCGTCGGGTTTTACGAAATGAGTTGCAGTGCCGGTAGCCCTGGATGAAGTCTTCTGGTTCATGCTCCATCGGCACACTGACAACTGCTGCATTAAGTTGTGTTTGCTGAACTGCACATACCTGAACATCCGGCTGGACTTCTAATACGTACGGAGTGGCATGTAGCCAAAGCTGCTTCTTCGTGGTGAGCAATTTTCTAACGGAGATGCCTCGGGAAATGATGTCTGCTGGATTCTGATCGGTTGGGATGTATCTCCAGTTCCACTTGTTTGTTAATTCCTGAATTACCTTTATACGGTTTCGAACGTATATCTCTTGATGTTGTTCGTTTGAATGTATCCATGAAAGTACTACTTGCGAATCGCACCAGTAGTTAACCTTAGTGATTTGTTGCGGTATGATGCCGATCACTCGTTTCATTAGTTCCGCTAACAGTTTAGCTCCGATCAATTCCTTTCGTGGGAGGGTGATGTCTTTTACCGGTGCTACTCTTGATTTGGCACAGAGTAGGTTCATGGACTTGTTGCCCTGCGAATCTATGGTGAAAACGTATATCGCGCCTCCGTAAGCGCGGATTGAAGCATCCGAGAACCCATGCAATTCCAAATGCACAGTATTGCTGGGTATGGCTCGACGCGGAAATTCCAATTCCGCAAGTTTTGGCAATGTTTTCTTTAGTTGCTGCCATTCCCTCTGGCTATCTGTTGGGATATGATCCTCCCATTCAAGCTTAGCTTTCCACAAGCTTTGCAGTAAAATTTTCGCGGTGATGATAACCGGCTGCATAATACCCAGCGGATCGTACAGCCGCAACACCTCAGATGCTAACTGTCTTTTGGTCAGTGTAGATTTGTCTAAATCTTGGTTTTCAACTAGGAATCGGAACGTGTCCTTTCGTGGTGTCCAGGCCACTCCTAGCGTTTTAATGACGTCATGGTCGCCAATGTGCCTTTCCTTCTCAAGGTCTTCTGATGGGACATCTTGTATAATTCCAGGGTCATTAGATGCCCATTTCCGTAATGGGAATCCTCTGTTCATAAGTGTGTTTTCTACGGCTCTTCGTTGATTCAGTAGCTCTTCCACTGAGTCTGCCCCCATCATCAGGTTATCAACGTAGAAACAGTTCTGGATAGTATCGGCAGCACTTGGTTGCTGGGATCGGATTTCTTCTCCAACTTGATGCAACGCACGGCATGCTAAAAATGACGATGCTGCTTCACCATAGGTTACCGTTTTTAATCGGTATGCCTGGATCGCCTCCGATGGATTATCTCTCCAGACGATGCACTGGAACCACGAATCTTTCTCGTGAACGTGAACTTGCCGATACATCTTTGTGATATCAGCTGTTACCACCTTGTCATGGCATCGAAAATCTAAAAGCTGATCAAATAAATCATTCTGGATCGTTGGCCCACTGACCTGAATGTCGTTCAGGGAGTAGCCATTGGATGTTTTAGCGCTGGCGTCGAAAACCACCCGAAGTTTGGTCGACGTTGAATCAGGTTTAATGACACATGAATGTGGTATAAAGTATTTAATTTTTCCTAGATCATTTGGGCGTACGATTTCCATGTGATCCAAACTGCGGTACTCATTCAGGAACTCCCTATACTGGTTATATACTTCAGGAGTCCGAGCGAGTCTTCTCTCTAGCGAGAGCAGGCGTCGTTTCGCTTGCTCATATGAATCGCCCAAATCAGAAGGTTCATTCTTGAAGGGGAGACGGACTACGTATTTTCCGTCAGCGGCTATAGTCGTTGTTTGCACAAACTGCTCCTCGCGTCTGTTAACCTTTTCAAAAGTGTTCCTCGCTTCCGCAGAAGTCACCTCCTCTAAAGTCCAAAATTTTTTGAAAAGAGTTTCCAGTCTTTCGTTGGGTTCCTCCTCGTCTTGAACTGCGCTTCCCTCAGCGCAGGCCGTTGCTACTGTCCTAATGACGGTTTGTTGTGAATGCAGTGAGACTAGTCCTCCGACTAGCCATCCCAGCGCAGATTCTCGAAGAGTTGGACCTCCTTCACACTTTATTTGCCTAGGGCCCAAAATTTGAAATAGGACTCTTGCACCGAGTATAATCTCGATGCTCCTTGTCTTGTAAAAGAGGGGGTCGGCCAGCTCAATGTTTCCTGGGACCCTCACATCTTTAGCCTCGAGCGAGCGGCTGGTCATCCAGCAACTTTGGAACTACGATCAAGCTAATGTTTAAATTGAACTTACCGCATCGTGCTGAAATAGTAGTTGTTATCTTTTTTGATGCGTTGACGCTCCCGCCAATTCCTTTAATTTGAATATTGCTCCGCGAGCAAGGTAGACCAAGAGCCAGAGTGGCTTCTTCCGTTATTGACTCCACTTGGCTGCCAGAATCCAAAAGGCATCGGGTTCGATGCCAATCGGATGCACCTTTGATGTTCACCTCAGCTGTTGCCAGGAAAACGTATTCATTATCTAGTCACTGCGACCTGCTAGTAGAAGCGTGCACGACCGGATCTGCTTCGGCCTTCTTCTCCGGAGAGGTTCCCTCCGAGTGAAGCAGAGTATGGTGCCTCTCACCACACTCGAGGCATGTTTTCGTTGACTGGCACTTTTGTACCGCATGCCCCCATGAGAGGCAATTGAAGCACCGTCCTGCCTGTTTCGTTTTGTCCCACCTTTGAGGGATTGTTAATGCCTTAAATGAGGCACAGTACCAAAGGACATGCCCTTTGTCTCCGCATGCGAAACAAGGTTGTTGTTTTGACTTCTGTTGAGCACCGTTGTTGCCCTTTCCCATTTTGCCTTCTGAATGGCCCTTAGACCTTTGAGAGACGGATGCCGCTGCCACAGTCTTTACGTTGCGCGTGCGATTTTCATCTAATTCAGAGTGGCAGGCCAATTGATTTGCCCTTTTCTTCAACTCTTCTTTGAATTCGGCCCAAGTGTAGACGCGATGGATGTTCATTCGCTCCTCAATTTTGGATGCAGTGTCGACATCCAAGCGGGCCTTGGCTAACCCTACAAGAAGCCCATTTGCAACACAATCGAGATTCGCGGCTAGCGCATTCTCGATCTGCTGGGCGGCGTGGACCGTAGTATCTACGGCATCGATGAGTGCCATGATGGCCTTGGCATTCGGTATGTTAATCTTCTTGAATTTTAATAATTTTGAGAAATAGCCTTCGTAAGCTATTCTCTTTTTGTAAAATCGGGTTTCCAATTTTGCCCATGCCTCGGCAAAGCTGGAGCCGGAATTTTCCAAGGCCTCTACTGAGTTACGAGCTGGCTCGTAATGCTCTAAGCATTTGGATAGGAATGCGAATTTGTCTGCATCCTCTCCAATCGTCGCAATGCGCTTTTCAAAGCGCCCTTTGAACGCCAACCACTCCGTGGGCGACCCGTTGAATCGGGGCAGATCGATCCTCGGCAGGTGATCTCCTCGATGTGTTTGCTGGAACGTTTGCTCCAACACGTTGTGCGGCTGGCGCTCTGCCGGCTCCACATCCTGTAATAGTGATTCAAGCAGACACTTACCCGAAATGTAGGCTTTCATTAAGATTGTTCTACGGTCGGCAAGTGGACCTTTGTGACCCTCCAGCTTTAGGAGGGTGGCGCAGGCTTGTTCGTACAAGCCATCCAGAATCGAAATACTCGCCCTTACCTCCGTTCGAGTCAAACGGCGGTCGGAAGGGACGTCAGTATAATCAGCGGTGATCCGCTTGATGCCGCTTTCCAATGCGGCAAGCTGGTTTTTCACAATTTGCACGGTTTCTTAATCCATGGCTTGTTTTTAGTTGTTTCTCTCTTTTCGATTAGAATCACTTTTCACTGTGTTTTGCTTTTGGATTCACGAATGTTTGCGCGTTTGGACCAAATTTACTTTATCTAAATTTAATCACTACTGGGAGGAGCACGCACGTTCCATTCCAGCCACTCTTCTATATTATTCGCGGAGCGCACTAATTTATCTGTGACGTCTTTCGGGTATCCGCGAACGATTGCTGCACCGGAGGCAACGTTCACAAAATGAGCCACTAAACACCGAATTGCGGCCCCTTCTTCACGGGTTCGCGACGGACTGTTTCGTACTGATAACTCGATACTGACGATAAACGCCTCACATAAGTCATATAGAGTATCGTTACATACGATTTGGTCCATTTTCCAATATTTCACTTCTGTTCACTTGGGTAGTTAATATTTCACGCAATAGTATACCATCACTATCTGTTCGTTCACTTTGTTAAAACCGAGGTTTCTTTTTTTTCGCTAGCACCTTTGTTCCGTGCTTTTTACAGCCACTGATAATGCCCACGGAGCAATTCAATTAACGTAACTCCCCCCGAAAGAGGCCACTTTTTCCTCCACACGAAAGGTAGCACGTCTATGCGACGGTCGACTAATCTTTCCTTGCACTATACACACACGTAAAAGATGCGATTGATCACGGCGGAGTAATTAATTCTTGATTATTCACCACGATCGCGCACAAATGATTCCGTAGGCTCACTTCAGGAGGGCCGTAATAAATTTTACAAGTGAACTGACCGCTCATGGGCGGCAGTCGTTCACTAGTTGATTTTTCTTAGTAAGCCTTTTAGGGCTGCCAGTGATGATCGCATTTGCACGTGCGAATCACGTCGGGGTCACCAATGTTAGGATCCGATATTCTAAAGCTGACCCCGCTCCCGCAAGGGCCGTCACGCTGTGAATACCGGTACAATTTTTGTACAAGAATAAAACTTAGGAATTGGCCCGCACCCAATTCCTACACTGAAGTGTGATATAAAGTAACGACACTAACTCTTTGAGTACTAAGAACAGACTAAATTTATTTCTTATTTCAAACAATGGATTTCAGAAAACCGGAATGTTGACAGTTGGCGCGGCGTCATCTTTCGCCGCGTCGACATCTCGATTTCGGATATCGTCATCCGCTCACACCGAGCTGATTCCACTAAGATCGCGTTGCTTGACGTTGCGTTCCAGCTGAAGCAAGCGGTTTGTATTTCGCATCCAGCGGTAGCACAGGATTGCTACCACCAAGAGGACTATGAAGGCTCCGTCGATTGAATAAGAAACCACGTCGTGGGATGATAGATCATTCCTTATGATCTCTCCGTTTTCTCCTCCAGTGAAAGGCCACATTGTTGTTTGGTGATTTTGTTGCTACGTGCTAGCCCGATCGTCCAGAAATGTTTATCGCCGCGCGCTCGTATCAGACCACCAGCCATTACCGCGGTGCTGGTGGCATATTTTCTGCTGATGTGAAATTCAGCAGTTTGGGTGTTGGAGGACAATTTCTGCTGATACTGATTTTCGACGGTTCGATGTAGTAATGAAAATGTGCCCTGACATAGGGCTACCATAACCGACTCTATTCTCTACCATAGGGTTACCTTAGACGGCTCCAGATACCTAGCCTATACCTGTTACATTGCTCAACCTCAGAGTCGCTATTGATAGCTGAAAATCAAGCAGATTATAATGAAGGAACACAAACCAGGCATTTTGATATCTTGTTTTTTTTTAACAAAGTTCTTCATTTCATTTCAGAGAGGTTTGGGGTCGATTTTTCATTGGAGACGGTAGAAGACTTTGTACCCGCTCACTATATGGGGTGGGTTGGGGATTATATGGAACATCAAGAAACATTAGGTATGGATTCTTCTAGAATTACAACTGTGTTGTAATAAGTATGACATTGGCTGTTTTATTTCAGGCGGCTCAGTTTATAATAACACCCGAGGTATATCTTCAGGAACTTCAACGGCATCGGAATCTGAAGACCTATCATTAGAAATGCAGCAACAAACACTCCGTAGAACCCGCTCTGTAAAAGTGCAAGCGACAGCCTTGGTGAGAAGTCACGCTACGCAAACTGATAATGATGAACGAAAAAGGAAAATAGATTAGTTTGAAAAAATAATAAAAAAATTGAACAAAGAACTAACTTTGAAAAATTCACAACTGGAAGAGCTCAAGACAACCCATAGAAGAACGAAGGTTGATATGCTAACTCTGCAAGAACGTCCGAATGACGTGAAGTTTTACACTGGTCTAGAAGATTACAAAGTTGTTGAAATGCTCTTCAAAACTATTGAGCCATACCTACTAGCTCCTTTGAATCTCACCAAAGAGCAAGTATTTCTGATGACATTACAGAAGTTGAGATTCGATTACTTTTTTAAATCCTTAAGCATCTCCTATGATATCAGCCCAACAACAACATCCCATTATTTCTACTCTACAATTTATACACTTTACACTGTATTCTATAATGTAATTTATTGGCCTGATAGAAACATTCTGAAGAAACATACTCCTCAGTGTTTCAAAGATGCGTTTGGAGAGCAGATAACCATTATTATTGATTGCTTTGAAATCAAAGGGCAAAAATCATCGAATCCTATCGCAGCGGCTAAACAGTGGTCCGAGTATAAAAAATCGAGTACGCTAAAATATTTAATTGGTATAAGTTCAACAGGCAATGTGATGTTTGTATCACAAGGATACGGAGGCAGGGCATCAGATAAAACCATCACGCAAACTTCCGGCTTCCTAGACAACGTCGCAGAAGGAGATGTAATCATGGCTGATCGTGGTTTTTTGATTGAGGAAGATATAAAAAAACAAAAATGCTGTATTGAATATCCCAGCATTCAGGAAACAAGGAGGGCAACTTTCAGCTATGGATGTGGAAAGAACAAGAAAAATTGCCACGGTTCGAATCCATATAGAGCGTGTAATCGGAGTTATGAGAGAGAAATATCAACTGATCAAAAAAACATGTACCAATGGTGCTCATTACGAGAAAACATAATGGTATCATGGTGATGGACATGATTGTTCATGTATCAGCCATTCTAGTGAACTTATGCAAGCCGATAGTCAATTGATGATTTCGAATTCAATATAAAGATAAATAAAATATTCAGAAACCAAAAAATAAAATGTATATGGAATAATAACTGCTTTGAAAATAAAGAAGCTTTGTATTCAGCATCAGCCCAGAAACAGGAATTTCTGTCAACTCGAACTAATAAGTTTTCTTTTTTTGTCCAAATATAAAAATAACCATATTGGGATTCTGTCATTGCGATTTGCATCTGTACCTGGGAGAAGTATTTATGACTTCCTACCATCTCATATTCATCATTTGTTTTAGCAATGTAAGCCGGCTTGCATTTTGTTAGTCTGAACAAGATATTGTCTTCTTCTCTGAAATTGAACGGGCACTTAACTTCAATCGGGACTATTCCACAGCATGCACATTTCAAAATGCCATCTGGCGACGCAGCCAGCTCCGGATATAGCTTATGAATGATCAGACCTGTTTCCATGACGGTTGCATTGATATGCGTTTTCACTAAAACATCGCTCAACTGACGAAGTGTAGTTTTTTCCATTTTCTTACCACAACGAGTAGCTTGTGTCGAGAAATATGATTTTACTGGATAGCAAATTGCATTTAACAGCGAAATAGATGGGTTTTCTATTTTCGTGGATAGCACATTTTTCAGGACAGATGCTGTTACTCGTCCAATACGAGCAATACTCCATAAGTCACAGTCCGATTGTACTCGTGTGGCACGTTCCACTTGTTCCCGTTGTTCGTCATTCAACGCCTCTTGCATTTTTACATATAAGCTTAATGATTTAAACCGCAACTCTTCAATACTCATTTCTCTAAAACTTTCATCATACAACTCGTTGAACAAAATCAGTCCCAATGAGAGCAATGGATCATTTTCCTTTTCCTGGCACTTAAAACATACGTTCTGCGGTATGCAAAAAGGTTGCATAGCAACGCATTGCACATCTTTGTCCTGGAGTTCATTTAATTTGACCCGTATATCGTGGATGCACAACATAGGAATGTTTCCGCAAGCATCATCGAGGAATCACGTGTGTATCCAAAATCCATTTGATCAAGTGGCAGTTGTAGGTTTCCCGGAACGGTTTTATTCGGCCTCCCCCACCGTTGCTCCATATCTGTCACTGCCTGTGTATCAGTTGCTCCACTTCGCACAAGTTGGTTGTAGCACAGACTGGTAAGATAGTACAACACTGCTCCCACATGTGAACATACTTCGCCGATACCAGCAATACAATCACAGTGTGCGGAAATCACATCTTGATCTTTTACTATGATCCAAGGAGTAAGACATTGGTCATTTATGCTCATTGAATGCATAACCTACAATTCTAAATACATACATGATACTCGTCAAAAAATTTTATTGTTTTAACTTTACCTTGCCTCGAACAACATAAATTTCTCCCAGTGGAATTCCTTCTACTTGTTTCAACATGCCACTTTCAAAACGCTTTTTTGCTTCCACTGCTTTGAAACACTGAAAAGCCATTCCACTGTAGGCAGACTGTTTATGCAGCACGTAATCTATGATGGATTCATATGATAAGGTATCCGGAAGCTGCAAATGTTTCAATAAAAACAACTGTTTCAGTTTTTCTTACTCCTTTTCTTCTTCTATTCTCAGGAAAACAACTTCAGATGTCTATTCCACTGAGAAACGTCAAAAAAGATAGACAAGAAAAATCAGCTGATCACAAACGTCTCGTGGAATGCACAAAGAATATTGATTATTATAATTAAAAAAAACATTGCCAAAATTTAAAAGTTGCGTTGGTTCTTTTTCGTAGAAAGCGGTTTACTTTCAAAACCAAAACCTTCAAACCGTCAATTCAAAATTTTGCTGCTCTACATTTAAAAGTTGTAATTTTTAAAACAAATTGTGGAGCTGTCAAATCGAAACCGTGGTATCGTTGAAAATAAAAGCCAATTATTTTTATTCCAGAATAAACTTTCATCCAGAAAGTGTCGCGCAATTTAAATAAAAGTATGCTGTAAAAAAACTTTTAACATAAAAAGTTTTCTTTTCAGATGAATTGTAGAACTGTCAAATCCACTCCGTTGCATATTTCAAAATGAAAGCAAATTATTTTTATTTGAAACTTTCAACTAGAAAGTATTGTGCAATCAAAATAAATGTATGCTGTTTTGATTGAAAGAAAAAATGGTTTTCACATAAAAAAGTTTTAATTTTCAAATGAATTATTAAAAGTTTCATAGAGACCGGAGGTTGGCGTCGTTCAATCGCCAATGTTTCCATCCCGGAAGATGCAAGTCGAAACATTTTCCCCATATCTTCCGAATTCCCCTGAGCCAGCTCTAGCGTCTGCTGCCGCTTGTCGTCGCGTATGGCACCGCTGCAAAAAAAAAAATGGGATTATTATCAGTGCCTATTATTATATGGCCTATTCCGTTTGCATGGTCCGTTCGGAATTTAATAACACCGAAAGTTTGTGAACCTTCCTGATGAGCGATTCCTTGGGGCGAGGAACATTTTGAATGTGGAGCTTATGTATTATTTGACAGTATAGAGAGAAAATCCATACGACGAATTCGTTTGTGTTGGTGGATTTGACAGTTCTACAATTTTCATGGTAAAAGAACATACTTTTAAATTACATACTTTTAAAAATACACACTGACCGAACCGAAAAAATATACTTTCAATTCAAACACAAAACTTTCGCAGTAGATGATTTTACTTTTAATTTAATGAAAAATAAACTCTTTTCAGAAGTAAAGTGCTAAGCTTTTGATAAAACAATATTTCTGTTTTGTGTGTACGTCATCAAGAGGAAGTCCTGCTGAAGAATTTCAAATAAAATTCAAGACAAAGCCCCCGAAACTGATTGAAAAATCCTGTCTGGTTCTAACGAAACATTCCACGGAACTCACTCAGTCAACAGACGCAATTTAAAAATTAACATAAGGGAACGTTCATTAATTACGTCACGCAAAAAATGACCTTTTATAACCCCCCCCCCTCCTTGTCAAGTTTTTTGTATGGACCCTCCCCCATTACTGCGTGACATAATTAATGGACCTTCCCTAAGTAATCAATGTATTATCCCTCTCAACATATCAACAGTTTTTAAGGTGCGCATCGACAATGGATGATTTACCTTGTCATCAAAAAGAAGTATTGCTGAAGATTTCAAAACAAATTTCAAGACAAACTCGCGAAACAAGAAGCAAAATCTCATCTTTAAACGAGAGAGCAAGCTCTGAATTATACTAATATCAAGCAACACAGGTATATTGGAAGATATCGTTGACAATAATCACAAGGTAATAGATTATATTTGCAAATGACTGATGTATACTCTTCTCCCTACAGACTTACATACAAGCAATTATCCTGTGGGTAGTGATGCAATATCATTGTACATTTCTAGTGTGCACTAATAGTGTATCCCGCAAAATTCAAATCTCCCATGGGAAGAAACGTTGCGTAGCCCATTCAACTATCCCCTGATGTATAATGTAAGGTTTGAGTTCTTGTACTCAAACTGGTGACCTGGCGCCTCGCCCCCTTATACGTCAATAAAATAAAAAAAAAAAAATAAAAGAATTGAAATAATACTTCATGATTTATAGAATGGAACATCGTGTTTTATTGTTCAGAACAAAATGTTTTCTTATACCAACTAAACGCATTTGTTGAAATAATAAACTGGAATCTTTTGTTGGAAGTTGTGCGCATAACTATACGATCCTAACGCCCTTCTTCCAACATCTGGTACCTGTCAACTGATTTTCCAGTGCAAAGTGAATAACTCGTTGATATTTTGTTTTACAAATTACAATTGACTGTATTTAAATTTATATTAGACTAGCAGAGGCAGCAACTTGCCATGCCCGCAGCACTGAGACACTTTTGAACAATAAACAATATGGCGCTATGATATGTGCGCTCATAAAAATGTTTTTCTAAACGATAAATTAATTAGTTTAAAACGAAGCTTAAAATAAATGCAATTGTTATAAACCAGTTATTATTTGAACTAATATCACACAGCGATGATTACTTTAAATATTTTTATTGGTTGATTTCAATTAATGTTTGAATGGATTTGGAACTTTTTTATGTTGGAACAAATATAAACCTTGTAATGAAAAGTATCAAATCATGCGGTTGATTCAAAGCAGAGTAACTTCTTGAGATGAAAAAATAATTTGTTTAAACAATATATTAAACATTTGAGTTAAAAAATAAATGTGGTTGTTATAAATCGAATATCATTTAAATGATCATCCCTCAGCAATGATTAATTTGAATAATTTTATTGGTTTGTTTTGAATGAAATATTGAATTGATTTGGAACTTTTATGAATTGAACAAATAGAAACCTAACAAATACTTTTCTTGATTCAAAACAAAGTGTTTTTTAAAGGGGGAAAATTATTTTTGTTGAAACAATAAGTTAATCATTTGCGTTAAAATACAAATGTGATTGTAATAAATCAAATAATACTAAAATTAACAACACACAGTAGTGATTACTTTAAATAATTTTATTGGTTTGATTTGAACTAAATTTTGAGCTGATTTAGAACTTTTTCATGAATTGAATCAAATAGAAACCTTGCAATGAATACCAACAAAATATTTAGTTGATTTAAAGCAGAGTCATTTCTTTGCGTTGATAAAACACGATGTTCAATTCTATAGAGCATGAACTTTTGTTTCAATTCAACGATCTTCTTGAATTACTTCATTATTGTTTATTATTTAAACAAATGCGTTTAGTTGGTGCAAAAAAAACATTTTGTTTTGAACAATAAAACACGATGTTCAATTCTATAAAGCATGAAGTTTTATCTCAACTAAATGTTTTTTATGAATCAGTTCATCAGTTTTATTGGTCTATATTCAAACCAAAATTTTATTTGAAATGAGTCCTATTTTGGTTGGTATAACCACATGTCTGTTCTCTAAGGTATAACTAGGTTTTTTTTACGTGGCAGTAATCGAAGAGCACCGTTTGATGATTTTTGAAATAAATGGCTTATCCAAGAATAATGCCACTAAACAAAATATTCAAATATTGTCCTACACTGCATTAGCGTATGCCAGTAAATAATATGCTAAATGCTGAAAAACAAACTAAGCCTCTCAGACTCTTGAGTTGAATGATTTTGGAACGCAAAGATACAGAACCGTGCTGCAATTAATAATTGATAATCCTGACCGCATTAACCTGTATACACACTTAGATTATTTTACAGAAATCTGTAAAATTTTACCGAATTCTCAACAGCGGAACGTTCGGTAATTCGATTTTACGGATTTCGGTAAAATTCACCGATATCCGGTATTTTGACGTAGGACTACGTCTGTGTTTTCAATATTGGGGTACACGTTCGAATTGCGAAAATTTGGAGCGTCACGAAAAATATATAGGTTTTGAACGTTAATAACTAAGTCATTCCACGATTGATTTTCAAAATGTTTGCACCAATCGATCGGAACATTTTCTACGCTTCGATTTAAATATTAAAAGCTATTGATTTTTAACATTCAACTATTGACCTTAACGCAAATATAAGGTGATGTCTTATAATGCCGCTTTTTCAGAGTAAATTTACCAAATACACAGTACTTTGCTATCACAGACTTCAAATTTAAGTAAGGAACGTCTCACATGCAGCAGTGCACGATATAAAACAGGGACACCTTCAAATTTTCTTCATTCGCTCGGCAGCCATGGAGCTGTGCAGAGCGGCAATGGGCCAGTACTGCTCTGACAGCTGACGGTTGCAAGTACCCTGTAGAAAAGTACGCGGGCGAGCAACCAGCTAGAATGATGACTCAGCGGCTGTTGCAAGCAAGTGGCTTTTTAATGCAGTCGTGCCAAGCTCCTGGCAAATTTATCAAATCTGGAGGGAAATATGTATGATCCAGTTGGTAGTCATATCACGATATGATGTACATGTATATGCATAGATATATATGTAGATTATTTCGAAATAGTTACGTAGTCCTACGTCAACTTTGCGTACAACCCCATTGGGCTGTCCCTTATAGTTTTTTTTACAGATATCTGTAAAATTTCACCGAAATCCGTAAAATCGGATGACCGAACGTTCAGCTGGTGAGAATTCGGTAAAACTTTACAGATTTCTGTAAAATAGTGTGTATGATGCGTTAAGTGCATATATCCAAGAGCAAAAAAAGCAAAGAAGAATGATTGATCAAATTTTAAATGAATGATTGATAAAAGTTGATAAAAGCATCCCCAGTACGCCAATGTCATTGCCTACGGAGTCCGGGTGAATGCAGGTGATATGCTCTACCTTCCTAACCTATGATATCACCATGTACGGCAAAGCCATTAATGTATTGCCTTCAACTTTTGGTACGAAATGGACTATTCACTATCATCTTAGCACTGATATTAACAAAAATTACATGCTGAGAGGCAATCTACACTGGTTTATTTAAGTCTGGTTAAGGGTTGAAAACACCACACAAACTAAACTTTAAAAGGACGGCTCTACCATAGACTAACTCTAAGACCAGTAGGTCCCATACAAAAACGATTTTTTTCTTGGCTCAGTCAGTACTAGAACATCGTCCCAAGCTCGGTCCCAAGCTCAATAATGCACCCCTTATAATGAACTCACATGAACACACTCTCAAATACTCTGTCAAAATAACACAGCAAATCAAAACAAAGGCGCAAATATGTATAACAAGGTGCTGGCTTCAAGGTGTAATTCGGACCAAGGGGTTCTACAACAGTGAACCAATTTCAAATCGCTAGTTACATATTGATTGTTGGCTCTACTGCGTTCTCTTCTTGACTTTGCGCAAATCCGGTGTTGTTCGTGCAGGCACTTGGTTGTTATTCCGATGTCGAGATAAACGGTTTCCGGCTCGGTTTTTTCAGCTTGAAACGCGGTCTCCTCGAAGCCAAGTTATTTCGCTCTCGCTCGGCTGCTTCCTATGCACTTTCGTACGGAGACGAGATTTATTGGGGTTGTATTCTGAAATAAACTTACCAATTTACTAAATAGTATTTGGAGAACTAGTGGAACTACACACTTAGAAATTATGAATTTTACACGAGACCTAATCCATGTTTGTAAATAGTCCGGGGACGTAAAGTCGGGGAACGTAATAGTCGGGGAACGTAAAGAAAGATTTCGTGTAAAATTATGTCTCCTGAAACTGAAACATACGCAATTCGACAAAAGATGTGTTCGGTTGAATTTATTTTCTCATCTCTTTCAACACATTCTTATGCGCTAAAGGACGCTTGCATGTGTCGGTCTCAGGGACAGAAATTTACACGAGATTTTGGTAGTGTGTAGTTAAAAAAAGGTGTCAACGTTAAAACTTTTAAAATAATGGAAAATTCACCAGAAATCAGAGACAGCACAACTTAACTTTTCACTTTGTTTGTGTTGATTTTGTTTAAAATCACATTTGTCATGTATGCGTGTGCTGGAAGAAATAAATTTATCTCAACGCACGCACACATTCAAAAGTATGAGCAACAAGAATTTGCAGCGCGCTCGTGAATCACATGTCACGGCTGAACGGTACGATACAAAAACTGACCGTGCAACTCATCAAATTCACTCATTAAAGGCAATTGGTGAATTTAACAACACAGCTAATGTGTCTTCGAACGTGGCTTGAACACAAATAATTCAATCAACGGTGGGTCTCAGTTAAATGGACGAAAGGCAGAAAACTTCCTCCGACCAGGATACCAGATTTCGAACGAACCTAAAGAAGGGTTCGGTTTTCGTGCTGTATTCAATTATCTTACACAAAGCTCTTGACGATTCATCTCAGGTGCCACCCAGCCGCGAAATCCTTGGGATTCATCACTACTCGCTCCATTTTAGTCTTGCCAATCTTTATGCAAATCGGTGTAAATTTTTCCTGCTCTTGAGGTTGAAGTTGAACGATCTTCAAAAATGACATCAAAAATATTTTGTTTTTGTTTTTAATCACCGTTGTCATGTGTGTGTGTGCTGGAAGAAAATAATTTATCTCCTCGCACGCAAAAAATCAAATGTATGTGCAGCAAGAATATTGTAGCACGCTCATGAATCATGAATTACGACTGTACGATACGATACAAAAATTGACAGCGCAACTCATCAAATTCACTCATCAAAAGCAATAGAATTTTGCAAGATGACGTCACTAGTGAACGTGTGGCTCATCCTGATGAATGGAATTTAGTTTTGACAGGTATCCGTGGGTTGTTTGTTTACGAATTCAAACAGATGAAATAAACAAACCACGGACTCCTGTCAAAAGAAATTCATCCGATTCATTTTACGAGGTTATGTTAGGTTGGTGTAAAACTCAATTGGTGAATTTAACAACAAAGCTCAGTGCTGTTGATTTTCTCACCAGTCGCTTTTTGATGAGTTTGCCTGGAAATGTCACAGCGATGTCACGCAACACGATAAAAGCTCACATGCAACCATAATGCAGCTCATCAATCCACCGTAAAGGCTGGTTTACAGTTCGGGAAAAGCATCACGGGATTTGGAAACGGGATTTCGCTCGGGATTTGGCACGGGAAATTTTCCAGATGACGTTTCTCCACATTTCTCCACACTAAGTGACAAGCAAAGTTTGCGTCTCAGATTTTGCGTATTGTTTACATTTGTGTAAGTTTTTTCTTGCAGGAAGCATTGAAAAATGGACAGTTTTGGATTTCTCACTTATCATGTCAAAATAAATTCTTGAAATTTTTTTCCAAGTACTTCCGGCACTCCTGGACACTGATGGTTTATTCAGGGACGATAAAATAGTACAAATGATTTGTTAGCAAAAAGCATCTTTAGCTGGTTTGTTGTACCAAATAACAAGCAAGGATGTTTTAAAATTTCTTAGCAAACAGCAACTTTAACTCGTGGATTTAGATCAGAGCTTTATGATTCCCTTCGGGCTCGAGGTACCCAAGTAACCACAAGCATTATAATATTGCACTTATTCAACCCAAAATCAACATCGGTAATGTGGGATCGCATCAATTCAACAGTTGTCAAGTAATAAAGCGTTATATAAGCTTGGAAAAGTAGTGATGCATTACCAATGCAATAATGCTACTTTACCGAAGTCTTATGGCATTACAAAAGATATAGCATTAGTTTGATCTTAGTGGGGCCCTTTTCAGCTTTAATCCAACCTCAATGATGCACTAGACGTAATACACATACCCTATATATGCATGCTATTACAGCCTCGTGGTTACTTGGGTAGACAACCCAATGTTCCAATTGGAGATACTTTGGCTGTACGTGATTTGGAGTACATGAAACTCATTTATGTGTTTTTGACTAACATTAGCATTAGATTGTAGTTAGTTTAACCTGTATGTTTAGTAGAAGTTATTTTTTATCTGTATGTGTGTGTGTTTTCTTTTTCTTTTTCAAAAAATGTTTGAGTCAAAAGAAAACCATAAATTGTATAGTTATAAGTGTTTCAATAATTTAGAATTTAAATTTGATGTGTTATGTAAACCATACTTAAAATTCCCACCCTCTTTCCCATCCGTAATTTGTAATTTTTATTAACCTCGAGACGGCCGTGAGAAATTGGTTCTAACTCCCTAACTTTAGTTTTAAGATAAATGATGTATAAAAATATGAAAATTTGGCTCTGTAAAGTTGGTTCGATTGAGCCTGTACAAATAAATGATTAATTTAAAAAAAAAGAGCAACTTTAACTCCTTGTTCCGTTTTGTCGTTTTTGCTGCGCGTTTCTTTGGTTTCATTAATTTGACCCTGACTGACAAACCCATCAAAGTCTTCGAGCAAATCAAAATCGAAAAAAAAAATCTTTCCGGACTCGGCTCTGTTTCTGGCATTTTAACATTTTTTCCCTGTTCGAGTGCAAACTTTCAAAATCCGCCCGGAAACAATTTGGAATGATTTGTTCCCGCCAATGAAGAAGTATGTAGAGATGAATTTTATTTCCCTGAGTAAATCCCGCGAATGGGTTTACACTTCAGGAAAACTGTAATTTTTGTGTAGACTTAATTCCCGCCACGGGAATTCAAATCCCGGGCTCCATTTAAAACACACAGGTGCGGAAATCCCGTGACGGTTTTCCCGAACTGTAAACCAGCCTTAACATACATCTTCAGTGTTTAAAAACTGGTGACCCATTATAAAGCAATACCGGCGCCGGCCGTGCCCGAATGCTGGTCAAGTAGGAAATATAGTCACTGGATTCATAGTCTGGCGAATACAACAACGGGAGCCAATTTGAACTGTCAGTTGGCGGAGCCAATCGAGCATATCTCGAGTAATTCATGTTAAGCGCCTAAAAGCCATTTGTAAACAACGTTGATTTCTCACAAATTACGAGAATCCCACTATATCCTGCTACTCCACATGGTAGAACTATCATTCTTCTACCAAATGCTGCGTTCATTTCACGAGAGTGATTTAAGATTCAAGACAAATCGATATTTAAAGTCATTGTTTACAAATGGCTTTTAGGCCCTTAACATTAATTACTCGAGATATGCTCGATTGGCTCCGCCAACTGACAGTTCCAATTGGCTCCCGTTGTTGTATCCGCCAGACTATGAATCTAGTGACTATAGTAGGAAATGGGAAGGAATGTGTTGACATGATACTCGCTTTGGAGGAAGCCGAGAAATCCTCTGCACTTCCACGAGAAATCACTAAGATGTTGGATAGTTGGGGAAAGGTTAGCAGTCACTTTTTCCACTGCTACTACGTTGCGACTTTATACTTTCAATCCTTTAACCCAATTTTCGCGGTTTTTCAGCGTTAAAATTTCACTTCATTTCACTGCCACCGAGAACCGTGATTCTAGACTTCAGTTTTCTTCGATTCCTCCTCTTGCTAATAATCATCGATTCATTCGCGACAAAGTGGAAAAACACTTAAACTTCATAATTTATGTTTTTGTGTCACAATACTACCACTAATTCAACATTTGCTCGGATTTATAATTTGCCGAGAAACTAATAAACTTGTGATTTTATATAAAATATAAAATATATTTCAATATATACAGAATATATAAACAAAATTTAACAAATTAATTGAACAAAATTAATCAATATTATTATTATGAGTTATTTTATATAAATGATCATGTATCAACAAATTATTTATTATAGTTAACCGTACACACTTAGAATTTTTTACAGAATTCTGTAAAAAAAAATCACCGAAAACAATCTGTAAAATGAAAATTACAGAACTTTCGGTTAAAGAGCAATTTTTTTTTGTTGACACATCGTAGAACTACCGAAAAACTGTAAATGGGAAAAATTACCGAAAATTTGTAAAAAAAAAGTAAATCTGTAAATTAAGTCAAGTTACTATAAATCGGTGATTTTTCACAGAACTTCTGTAAACACCTTGAGCAGCCATCTTGTAAAATCAGAATCAAAATAGTTCGAAAGTTTTTAACGCGCAGGAAGGAAGTGAAAAAAACAATTGAGCTAAAATGGACAGTTTTTTAAGTACATTAAACGAACACGATGAAAGGATCGTCAGTATCTTCCGTAAGTAAAATAAATCACCTTATAATGATGAATTTTTTTGTTGCAGCCTGATATAATCTGCTTTTTTGCCATGCCAAAGTGCCGGGTTACGTTGCTGGCTTACACCGCCACGTAAATAGGCATTTAAAAAATAAAAACTTCCGCTCGTCTGTTACGTTTTACGATTGCACATTTCCGCAATGTAACTCGCGATTTGGAAAGTTTTATACTCTTTGTTACACTCTGTTATTTCGGAGTTAGTTGGATCCAATAATAAGAAAATAATTCGGTTAGACAACAACGCTTTATTCACCTCCCTACTCGGGTATCCAACAGTGCTTTTCTTATTATCCTCTTTTTCCGATCCTCTAGTTCTCACGCAGACAGAGTAGAGCTCAGGTGTCTTAGCTCACGCTGCACACAGGGTGCCACATCTCCCTTTCTTTCACAGATCTGAACCATCGCCTTCAACCACATAATCCGCCAAGCGCACAGAACGCTTGCACACACGCTTAGGTCTCAACGGTTCAACTGAAGAATCTAAAGATGCTGCAGAAACGGGGCTCTCTTGTTGCTCTTGGTGCTCACCGAAATTTGACGTTTGTACCTCGGATGAAGGCAGTATCTTTTTAAGATGAGCGGAACTTCTCTGATATGCTTTTCCAGTTTCTTCATTTTGTACTGTAACCCGGGCTCCAGATTTCTGTGTAACGGTGTATTGCGTAGGAGAATACGTGGGAGTCAGCTTATTGCCAGGAGTAAGATTTTGCATTATTACCCTGTCCCCTTCCCTAACTGATGATTCTTTAGCTCCCCGACGGTCGTTTTCACGTTCGCCTGTACGATGCTTCTGCACAGAATCACGATCACGGAACCCTTCGCTTCGTGGAGCGGTCTCGATGTCCTTCAAAGAAGGTATCTTTGTTCGAATGGTCCTGCCTGTCAAGAGTTCGGTAGGTGTTTTTCCTGTCACAGAATGGGGTGTAGAATAATACATTATAAGGTAATCATCTAAGTCTTTCCGCCAATCCCTCTTCAAAGCGTGGCTGATTTGGAGTCTTTTCAGGAGAGAGCGGTTCTGCCGCTCGACCTCTCCGTTTTGTTGCGGCCAATAGGGTATTGTGAAGTTAAGGTGAATTCCGTTTTCCTTACAATACTCTCCAAAATCAGTGCTAAGAAATTGTTTAGCATTGTCAAGAGTTATAGTTCTTGGAAATCCCAAGCGGCGGAAAATTTTGCTAAGCCTTTCAACTGTCTCCTTACCGGTGATCTTTGTCATAACTTCGACCTCTTTGTAGCGACTGAAGTAGTCGACTATGACCAACAGGTACTCTCCGGAAGGTAGCGGACCAAGAAAGTCTATTGCGACGTCCATCCACGGTTCTACAGGTAAAGCTCTTCTCTGCATTGGTTCTGGTTTCTGAGGTAACCCGGTCAAACGGCATCCTTCACATGTAGCAACCCATTTCAATACGTCTCGGTCCACTCCTGGCCACCAAGCTCTTTCGCGCAATCTCCTCTTCATTGCCGATTCACCTGGGTGACCTTCATGCGCTAGCTGAAGGAATCTTCCACGCAGACTAGTCGGGATCACCATTTTATTTCCTGGAACTACGATTTCTCCAACCACACCCAATTCAGCTTGGAATGCTTCATACTGCTTCGTTTCTATTCCGTGCCACGAACCGCTACGAAGGCTGTCTCGCACCAGGCTTAATTCTCGATCCGCCGTAGATGCTTCTTCGACCTCACTTACATCTATCGCTGTGGATTCCAATATCGCAAGTATTAAAAAGTGTTCTCCCTCTTCTTTGGGTTCACCCTTTACTGGACGGTTATCAGTAAGTCTCGAGAATGGGTCGGCAATATTGTCGGACCCTTTACGATACTTTACATCAAAGGTGAATGATTGTAAACGAAGGACCCACCGCTCGATCCGAGGGCAAGGCCGTGAGGTAGGGGCAAAGATCGCTTCTAGTGGCTTATGGTCAGTTTCAAGTTCAAACCTGCGACCAACTAAATAGACCGAGAAGCGTTCGACTGCCCAGACTAGAGCTAAAGCTTCCTTCTCTGTCTGGCAGTATCGTTGTTCAGTCGAAGTCAAGCTTTTGCTTGCGTAGCAAATGATTCGGGGATCGCTGTCATCACGTTGGCTTTTGAACTGCAAAAGTACAGCGCCCAACGCAACCGGTGATGCGTCAGCAACCACTCCTGTACGCATTGTGTTATCAAAAAACTGCAAGTGTTTAACATCCGATATTAATCCCTTTAGTTTTTCAAACGCTTGATCATGAACCTCAGCCCACTGAAAGGAGATTCCCCGATGAGTTAACTCACGTAACGGTGCAGATGCAGTGCCAAGATCTGGTAGAAAACGTCCGACATATGTTGCCAAGCCTAACTTCTAAGTTCTTCAACATCCTTCGGCTTCCTAAAGGACTTCAGAGCTTCCACTTTGCTCTCAGATGGCCTTATTCCATCCCACGAGATGTGATGCCCCAAAAAGTCTAGTTCAGTTACTTAGAACACACATTTGTTCGTGTTAAGCAACACATGCCGGTTCTTTAAGATGTTCAGAACTTTTCTGAGACACCGATCATGCTCCTCTACATCGGCTCCGAACACAACTACATCGTCAATGTAACTTACGCAGTTGTCGCATCCTGCCAATAACTGTTCCATAATCCTTTGAAACATTTCAGGCGCGCAGGACACCCCAAACATCAGCCTCTTATATCTATACATACCGCGGTGCGTTATGAAGGTCGTGACGGAACGTGAAGCTTCATCCAGCTCGACCTGATGAAAAGCATCTTTGATGTCCAAACGCGAATAGTACCTGGCAGATTTGAATCTAGGCAAAAAATCATCAATCGTTGGCATCAAATGATACTCTCGCTTGATAGCCCGGTTAGCCATCCGCATATCGACACAAAGTCTCAAATCTCCGTTATCTTTAACTATGATCACCAGCGGGGATAGCCAGTCGCTGTAAGTTTTGACTTTCTCGATGATATCAGCAGATTCAAGGTGATCAAGCTTTTCCTCGATTCTTCCAAGAAGCGCTATTGGTGGTCTCCTGGCATGCTGAGCAACAGGAGTTATGGAAGTATCGACAGGTATACGCAATTTAATTCCTTTCATTTTTGGAAACGATACACAACTGCTGATTTCATTAACGCCGGTTTGTGGGTTCAGAAGACCCAGCCTCAAAACATTGAGCCGTTTTGCCGTCTCCTTACCCAGCAGAGGTTGACTACCATCTCGAATCACGTAAAATTTTGCGTCACTTTCTACGTGCTGATTATCACTGTCGATTTCAATGGTCGAGTCGAACATTCCAATCACTTCCATAGGCTTTGCATCCTTTCCGTAAGCTCGGAATGAATGGTCTGTTCCTTTCGTTGCATTTCGGATAGTAATCCCTTACGTCTTAAGACGGTCCCACGTCCGGTCGTCGATAATATTTTTGATGCTTCCTGAATCTATGAGTACTTGGACCATAACACCGCCGATTCTAACCCAGATAAACTCATCACCATCTCCGATGGCAAATATGAAACTTTGCGGTTCTTCACGTTTAGGACGTTCATTTGGCTGTCCTTCTGCTTCCACCACAGAAACTGTTCTGACGCGATGAGGGTATTTTGGATTGTCCTTAACATTGCTGCTGGCAGTCCTTTTCCAACTTTCCGTCTTACACTTTTTAGAGAAATGGCCAATTCGTTTGCAGATCAAACATTCCTTATCACGTGCCGGACATCTTCGATCGTTTTCCAGATGACCTTTACGGCCGCATCGGAAGCACTCAATATTTCGGTTGCTCGAACTGGCATGCAATCGGTTCAACTCTCCTGGCAATGTTCCGGAAGGACCTGCTGCTGTCATCTGGCTAGACTGATACTTGACCGATTGGTGTGAAGAAACAATTTTGAACACCTCATCCAACGTAAGCTTATCTTGATGAAGGAGCTTCTCTCGAAGGTCGGCTGGCGCAAGAAGAGTAATTTTGTCGATGACGCAAATATCTCGGCTCTCCTGCTGAGTTGATCCAAAGTTACATTTGTATGCCTGCTCACGAGCCCTTAGCATGAACTTTTCCAAGTTTTCTCCTGATTCTGGTTTGAGAGTCCAGAAGATATTTCGCTCCATAGAATCATGATGTTTAGGAGCAAAGTATTCATCAAGCTTAACCAATGCGACTTTGTACGGGTCAATATTCAACTCGGCATCCTCAACAACGTCAGCATCTTGCAGTGTTTCAAATATTTCCTGCACATCCGGTCCACCTTTAGCTAGCAGCAGATATTTAAGCTTGGTTTTGTTTTTCTCTTCACTTGCTGCAACAATGTATTCAAAATTACGTTTCCATCTCACCCATTGGCTCCGTATTTCACTCTGAGGGAGAGTTTTGAACGAAAACTGTGGTATCTCCCATTTATCCATAGTCCTAAAAGAAATCAAGTTGATGTAAATATTGTACAAAATTACGTTTGGTCGGAGTCCCATAGAAAAAGTTGCTTCAAACGCTGCTTCTTAGTATCATTGACACTAAAGAAACTTAAACTAATCTACGGCATTTAAGCCAACGGAATTCAATCCACTATTATCCGGCATTCAAGCCAACAGAAATTAATCCCCTCTTCCGGCATTTAAGCCTATCCTGGCTTTCAAGCCAACGGCATTTAAGCCACCGATATTTTGGCATCGATGCTACGGCATTTAAGCCAGGACCGCAGCATTGAAGTCTCGTTCTATGGGACTCAATCTCGGATGCGACATAAAATTCGTTCATACCTGTACCCGGTAACACAGCTACTGTACTACGTCCACTCAGTCAGCGTTGGAACAATTCGACGAAAAGCTGCAAGTTAAACACAAAAAAATTCCAATTGGATGTTTTCTTTACCATTTTTCTATCAATTTTTTTTTTTTTTCTGCTGCGGTGCTGCGTAGAAGTTGGTTTGCTCACACTTTATGTCTTCCATTTCCGAACATAGGAAATGGCAAACATTTACCGTTAAGAATCTTACCAAACACAATCTCCCAGGTTCAAAAACGCCAATCGCTCGTCGCCACTGTTACACTCTGTTATTTCGGAGTTAGTTGGATCCAATAATAAGAAAATAATTCGGTTAGACAACAACGCTTTATTCACCTCCCTACTCGGGTACCCAACAGTGCTTTTCTTATTGTCCTCTTTTTCCGATCCTCTAGTTCTCACGCAGACAGAGTAGAACTCAGGTGTCTTAGCTCACGCTGCACACAGGGTGCCACACTCTTAAAAGGCACATTATTGAAAAACATCCCGTGCAAAATACTGAGAACACGACAGTTAACCGTGATTTACGCCATGTATTAAACACTGACGAATTACAGGAACATGGGTAGAATTTTAGTTCCGGACCACAATTCATTCAACTGGAAGAGATTCGACAGATAATTAATCTGAACGTCTGCCGATTGACAAGCGACGTTAGTCTCCCGCAATCCAAAGTCAGAGAAATTATCAAGTTTTGTAATTCAACTATTCAGCATGTTACCGAGAACTTAGAGGGAAAAATGCTTGAGTTTTTGGAACATCATAACATTCTGCTTCCTACGAACGAGTTCGTAAGGCTGAGAAACACTTTCCATCTGAACGATATATTTTCCCAGATTGATTCGTTTCCGAAGCAAAGCAAATTTTTAGATAAAATGGCCGTGCAATCCCCAGTTCCTCGAGACATTTTATTGAGTCGTCGACAAGATGTGCGCCATGTGAATTCACTCCCTAAAATGGTTTTGGTCAATGATACAGCGTCATACATAAGCATTGTAGATACGCTAAAAGTATTATTTAGAGACCCCAGTACAAGAAATCTTTTGGAAGAACCTGAATTTGTAGACACTCCTTGTGTTAAAGAATTTAGCTCATTTAAAACTGGAGAATTGTTCAAATATAACGAGTACTTTCAAGAGAATCCTAACTTCATCCGTTTGAGCTTATATCAGGACGATGTTGAGCTGGGTAACGCTCTGAGCTCAAGAGCTGGAATCAATAAAATATGTAACTTCAGCTTCAAAATTCAGAATATATCAGAAAATTGGAATAGCTCACCCAGAACAGTGTTTCCATTACTTTTCTGCACCTCCATTGATGCTAAGAAACATGGATATAAGAAAGTACTTCAACCCATGATCGATGATTTGAAAAGCCTGGAGGAAGGTGTCACGGTGTTCTACGGAACTCAAAAATTCGTGATTAAAGCAGTGGTCACTATGTTTTGCGGGGACACATTAGCGGTGCATGACGTGTTTGGATTGTTAGGTCCAAGTGCAACACATTTTTGCCGTCTTTGTCAGATATCGAGGGCCGAGTTTCGCGACAATCCTTCAAATGAATATCCGATTCGAAGCAGGCAGTGGTATGAGGGTCAACTTAAAGCAGTTCAAAGTGGAGAGATCTCATCGAAAGATTGCGGTTTGAAGCCATCTGGTTGTATCTTCAACGAACTTCAACACTTTCACATATCTGACAACTATAACTTTGACGGAATGCACGATTTTGCAGAAGGTGTAGTCCCATTGGTAATTCAGTTGATACTGTCCAATTACTCAAAGCAAAAGGATTTGAAAATTAATGCAGTCTTTATAAATAATCGCATAAACACTTTTGCCTATGGCTACACCGACCACCATAACAAACCATCGGCGAATTTTACGGAAGGCATGTTGTTACATCCAAATTCACATAGATTAAGGCAAACATCAACACAAATGTTGTTACTTCTAAAGTACCATCTAATTGCCAATTAATGAAAATGATCGGCCACTTAATCAACATTGTGAGAATAGTTATGTCTACAGTTGTTTCAGAACACTTGATGCTCCAATTGCAGGCTCATTTGACCTTTTTCGAAGAAATCTTTTATACCACCTTTAATAGCCGCATAAATAAACTTCACCATCTTAAACACAACGCTCTTTACATCAAGAAAAGTGGATCCATGAAGCAGTATAATCATAATTGTTTACAGTTCGAGCAAACTAATAAAGTTGCAAAAGTTCAGGCCGCAACGTGCAAGAATTTCAAAAATATTTGTCATAGCCTAGCCAAAAGACAATGTATTAGAATGGTCATCAACATATTGGATAACCCTTTCTGCGACAAGCTCACTTTTTCATCTGGGATGCTTTTGAACCGTGAAGCATGTCTGAGCGATGCTTTGTTAGATCCGGATATAACTGTTATTTTTGTACCAAAAACCGCACATTTAAATGGTGTAGAATTCAGGATGAACCTAGTAGTAGGTGTAAAAACGCATTCAGATGAGTACTACCCGACTTATGGTATCATTCGGGAAATTTTAATGATCGACAGAAAACTTAAATTTCTTTTGCGGTTGTTTAAAACCAATTGCTACAACGAATTTTACGAAGCCTATGAAGTAGTGGTCATGGATGTAGAGAATTTGTTTTCGTCAGAAGAATGCTTTACTCACGTCACGTTTGCCTTTTGGTCACCATACAATTGTTCAAAGAAGTATATTTCACGACGATTTTACCGTCAAGATTATTAGAAGTAGGATATTTCTGATGCATCTTCAAATATACATATATCTAGACTCTCATATCACATCGCTTTTCAGAAAGAGAAGAAATTGATGACTTGGGTACCTTTTTACAACTGAATGACAATGATTTTATAAGACTGAAGCTTACAACGAAAATGATTAAAACAATTCAACGAGTTCAACGAGAGTATAATCAAGCGGATAGACGAGTTGAGGACGATTATTACTCCGGTACTGGAGTCGAATCAATTTCACACAACCAAACAATTCAGCATGTAAGCGATCAGACACTATCATCTGCAACTGATCCGAATGACGCTGTAAACGGTCCATACCGTGGAATGAACTTCGACAAGTTAATCCTAACCAAAGTTCAATTCAATTGGACGACTAATTATAAACTTCAAAATTTCTCGTTTTAGATCATCGATATTGACCGAGTGTTTGAAAAAACTGACGAAGGCATTTCAGTTATGGAAGCTCTGAAAGAGAACACAAAACCAAATGAGACAATGCTAAGAAAAATTGTTAGCATTTTATGTGATTGCCTGGAGTCACTACACTCAAATAACTCAACAAGGAAATTTTATCAGAAATGCCATATAAAATCAACTCCTTGCTTGGAACATATGTTTCAAATAAATCCCTTTACATATCATGCGTGAACCAGTTCGGATGTACTATAGCTCAAATGAAAATTAAACACATTATTTTACGCTGAAATTATATGCATATAACATTTTCTGTACATACATTGCATATAACTTTGACAGGCCCGATTTCATTGCGGAATCTTCCCAAGTAACCACGAGGCTGTAATAGCATGCATATATAGGGTATATGTATTACGTCTAGTGCATCATTGAAGTTGGATTAAAGCTGAAAAGGGCCCCACTAAGATCGAACTAATGCTATATCTTTTGTAATGTCATAAGACAGTGCTAAAGTAGCATTATTGCATTGGTAATGCATCACTACATTCTGAAGCTAATCTAACGCTTCATTACTTGACAACTGTTGAATTGATGCGATCCCGCTTTACCGATGTTGGTTTTGGGTTGAATAAGTGCAATAATATAATGCTTGTGGTTACTTGGGTTATGTGTGTATATCATATCACCCGTATCGACTTAGTTTTTTTTTGATCTTATGAATGGTAAGTGTCTTATTTTAATTTATTAAAAACCGAATATAAAACTGTTTTTGTTAGTTGAATGTAGCAGTTGACGAATTTGGAACTCGTAAAAAATCTATGATGCCATAGTGGAGTGGCGCTAGAGAAATGTAAGCTTTTATTGGTAAAGTTTTACATAACTATTATTTTAGCGATGCTATGGAAACAGCAACTAAAGCAATGTGGTCCACTTGACGATCATCTTTCGGCATATGAAAAAAAGTATGATATTTACGAAGAAGACAACGATCTGTGATATATAAAACTGGTTAAGATATGTATTACTTGATGTATTAATAAATCTAATCAACACGCATTTTGTAAACCAACTATCGAGAACATTTTGTTTTATACTGAATATCAACTCTCTATTATAATTGATACATGAAGTACAAATCGAAAGCATATGAACAGCATATAAAACAAATTGCTTTTGCACATACTTTGCCAAACGAACAATATATGTTTTCATGGTATAGGCAAATGATATTCATACTCGCTAACCGTTTGTTAAAATTATATTTATTGCATATAACAATTTGATGATCGCGCGCGAGCCATGCCATATGCGTTGCATATAACTCGTAAAAGACATTATCTTTCCAAGATAAAACCTATAGGAAATTCCAATAGTGCAATATTATATGACTAACATTGATTGACGAAAATGGCTCAGTGTATACGGCTGGTAAGCAAACTTTGCCTTTATTTTACGAATGGAGTGAAGTGAGAAAATTCACCTAGAGTGAAGTGAGCTTTCATTTGATTTAAACGGAGGGTTACTTCACATGATGGATTGCGTGGTGTGATTGCTGCTGCTGGTACTTTCTCCTCGTCGTCGACAATTTCCATGCTGCATCCTCTTTAACCTGTACATTTGCGGGTAAATTGTGGTTGACTTGTCGTTGTCCCATTTCTCTTTCATTAAGCAGCTCCAAATTGAAGGCAGTCTGGTTGAAAATATTTTCATGTGAGGAGTTTAAAATTCTTTCACTAGCGCATAGATATGCTGAATTGCGGCCGTACTCCAATCATGATGCTGCCGGTGGTTTAATATCTCCGTAGGTTTGAACAGTTTGTGGACTTCACGATTTATACATTCGTAAAACTAACATAAAACTATAGTTTTTTTTAACAACGGAAGTGACACACACTCTCGCGCCACTTTACTCAATTTTTGAGTACAATTGTATGCTATCTCCTTTTCTCTCACGGAAATATTACTCAATTTTCGTAAAAAGTAGATCTACTCAAAAATTGAGTTGATCCACTTTTTAACGAAAATTGAGTAACATTTCCGTGAGAGAAAAAGAGATAGCATACAATTGTACTCAAAAATTGAGTAAAGTGGCGCGAGAGTGCAGGACCACTATAGTCACTAGATTTATAGTCTGGCGGATACAACAACGGGAGCCAATTGGAACTGTCAGTAGGCGGAGCCAATCGAGCATATCTCGAGTAATTAATGTTAAGGGCCTAAAAGCCATTTGTAAACAATGACTTTAAATATCGATTTGTCTTGAATCTTAAATCACTCTCGTGAAATGAACGCAGCATTTGGTAGAAGAATGATAGTTCTACCATGTGGAGTAGCAGGATATAGTGGGATTCTCGTAATTTGTGAGAAATCAACGTTGTTTACAACGTTGTTTAACATGAATTACTCGAGATATGCTCGATTGGCTCCGCCAACTGACAGTTCAAATTGGCTCCCGTTGTTGTATTCGCCAGACTATGAATCTAGTGACTATAAGGACCACAACCCTTACCTGTCCCAAAGGAGCACATACACTCCCGTTTCATTTTACTACTATCTCTTTTACTCTCACGGAAATGTTACTCAATAGATCATTGCACCGAATCTATTAACCTCACTTTTTTGACAGTTCAGGGAGCTTGTTTACAAGGTGTTAGAATTTGGACCGTTCGAACGATTTTTTAAATTGGCTTTTGCCGGATTCTGTACGACTAGATTCAGGAAATGATGTAAAAATAGGCACTGGTGTCTGTTTTCCGGCAAGTTAAATTCAATCGCAACAAATTCTGAGCACAAAATCTCAAACCGATCTTACCGAAAATATTCTAAGTCCATGTAAACAAGCTCCCTGAACTGTCAAAACTGCATTGATGACGCCTTCGTGCAATGATCTATTCTCGTAAAAAGTGGATCTACTCAAGTTTAGGTACTCAAAATTTCTTTTACTCAAACGGGAGTGTAGGTACACGGAGA
>JASCZW010012342.1:0-28836 GCA_034211315.2 Aedes japonicus
TTTGAATATGTTATCCTATGTCGAAATCATCTAGATTTATAAGGAATTCCCTGATTTCTTTTTCTATGTGTTCTTTAACGGCTATCTGAAATTCCTGTCTCCGTCTTCCTCCTGTCTTCCTGTATTTATAAATTTTCATATCTGGATATTCTTTACCCTATCGAATGCTTTTCTTCTATTAAGAGTAGGAGGTGCTTTTGTTATTTGTATTGTTAAGTTAATTCCTTGTCTCATTTTTTTGACTAAATCTGTATAACATTCCTCGATAGTGTGTGTTTCTGTTTTAATCTGCCCTGCTGTAGATTGCGGTTCCTTTTGGTACTCTTCTTGGATCTTTTTGGTACTTTTCTATGATCTTTTTGATACTTTTCTTGGATCTTTTTGGTACTTTTCTTTGATCTTTTTGGTACTTTTCTTTGATCTTAGTACCTTAAGTAATTCTAAATTGATTTTTTTATTATTCTTGTTCTGAGTTTATTTTCTTCAAAATTTTTCCAAATTTCGAGCCTATAGCTAATAGTTTAAAGTCTGCATTTAAATGCATCGAGTTGCCTGTAATATATCTGATTTTGAAATCTTTCATAGTTGGTGCTAGTACATGATATATTTGACTTCGTGTACTTCCACTTCTCCATGTAATTGGTGTGTTTTGCCTATCTTTGATGATACATTTATCAACCGAGCTGTGTGAAGGTGCTACCTTGAAACTTGCTATTCTTTTTTGAATTTGTTTGTCCTAGTATTGTCTCCTATCTATCTCTCGTCCACTTGGCTTAAATTAGCTATTCGTAACTGAGCGTTGGAATCTTCAACTATTATATCGTGTTTGCGTCTCTTTCTGTCTGCTGTATATTTGTTAAGTGTACTTAAAATTGTGTACTTTTTCATTAATTTGGAGGAAAACAAATTATTTTAGCCCATTTAAACATTAACACGAGCGATAGGATAAATGAGAAGCAGTGATCGGCTGGTCCGCACGAAATTCAGTTCATGCATTGTAAACGAATTTTTCTTAAAATTTGTGAAGTATGTACGAAAACTTAATTAAGCAAATTTACGAAAAATTCTTGTCAGTGTACTCTCAACTTAGTATTCTGTAGTACTTTCACAGTGATTAGTTGACATCAATCTAATGTTCAATGATCAAGAAAGTTTAGACAAAAAAATTCTAGCTCGATTAGACCAGTAATCAAACCTTTATTTCGATTTGGAATAGCGTACCTTTGCTGTCTAGTTTATGGTGTGGTTCCTTGCTCTCAAAGCCTCGTCCACGTTAAATTTGGACAACGCCAAAATAATAGCAAGCAGCAGAAAGGTTGGTTTGCACATAACTCATCAACACCGAACAGTTCTCGAGTAATTCATGATTATGGCCTAAAAGCCATTTGTAAACAATGACTTTAAACGTTGATCTCTAACGAACCACTAGAATCCTACTATATCCAGCTACTCTACATGGTAGAACTAACATTTTTTTACCAGATGCTGCTTTCATTTCACGAGAATTATTTAAGATTAAAGAGAAATCGACATTTAAAGTCAATGTTTACAAATTGCTTTTAGGCCCTCAACATGAATTACTCGAGAATTGATTAAGATATTAATCCTTCTTTCTGTTAATTCTCGAACTTTCTGTGGTACACCCGCCATCAGGTTCCGTACGGTATTCTCAGATATGCCCGCCGTGACGGTTTTCCATCTTCTCTTGAAATCATCAGTACCATTTGCTTTCTTCTTAGTTTCGAAGATTTTCCGCTTATCTGGATCCCTGTACTTCTCTATTGGACGAAGTTCTGGACAGTTTGGTGGATTGGCTGATTTCAGCAGGCATGTATTTGACCTCTTGTACCTTATACCAATCCAGGACGAATTTCGCATAGTGACAAGAGGCCAAATCAGGCCAAAACAGAGTGTCAGCTGTCATATAAGTGAAGCGTTTTAAGCAATCTGTGAAATGATTCAACATCAACACTGAAAGAAAAGTGTCCGAAACTTAACGCAGGCAGGCTTTAATTTTGCAATGAATAAACAGTTTAAAAAAGGCGTTGACATTTCGTGGAAGTTACATTTAAATTATTCTTTTCGAAATATTGTTACGTTATCATGTGCTGAGAGATGTTTTGAATGAGCATGAGCATGATTGACCGCCCGATACATGCTGCTTCGTACCAACCAGATCAGCTGTAATTAAACAGAGAACCAACAGATGATATTTGGGACTAACATACATCCTCAATGTATAAAAACTGGTGATTCCAAATAAAGAAAATACTGGCGCCGGCCCCACCCAAATGCAGGTAAAATAAGGAAAAGGTAAGAATATGTTGACATGATACACGCTCTGAAGGAAGCCTCGAACACCTCTGCATTTCCACGAGAAATCACTGGGATGTTGGCTGTTTAGATAAACATTTAGATGTTAATATCGATTACCGATTTGGAACCGATTTATACCAACAGTAATGATGCTGATGGGGGCCACTCACCACATGTGGGTGGTTTATTTAAGCAGAATATAAAAAACTATAAAGTACATCCCCATTGGGTTGTTCGGAATGATGAGGTAGGTCGACCAAACTGTCCTGGAGTTCAGAACTTAAGATCTACAGTTGTAACAGTAGCTTTATCCGCTTTACAATGTTATGATATGTATTCAAACATATTCAATGAATGTCCTGGAAGACCAACAGACATTATGAGATAATCTTGGGATATTCATGCCAAACAAACTAACTTAACTTTGTATAGCCCATAAAGCTACTGTTACAATTGTAGACCTTAAGTTTTGAATGACCTAAAACTAACAAGATTATCCTATGATGTCTGTGGACGTTTCAGAATATTCATTGAATATGTTTAAATAGTTATCGTAGCTTTGTATAGCCCAAGAGGCTACGGTTACTACTGTATATCTTAGGTTCTGAACTCAAGTCAGTTTTTATGAACTTGAACATCCCAAGATAATCTGATAATGACTGGTGACCTTACAGAAGATTCACTGAATGTGTTTGAATGCATATCGTCACCTTTCATAGGTTATAAAGCTAAGGTTACGACTGTAGATCCTAACTTCTGAGCTCAAGGGCAGTTTTGGTGACCTAGAACATCCCAAGATATCTTATTATATCTGTTTACCTTCCAGAAGACTCACTTAAATTGGTCAAATACATATTGTTACTTTGTTTGGTCCAGAAAGCTACAGTTACAGCTGTAGATTTTCAGTTTTGAATTCCAGGACAGTTTGGATAACCTAGAAGATTATCTCATAATGTCTGTTGGTCTTCCAAGATATTCGATGAATATGTTTCAATACACAGCGTAACTTTGTGTAGCCCAGAAAGCTTTTGTTGCAACGCTAGGTCCTATGTTCTGATCTCAAGGTTAGTTTGGATGACCCAGAACAGGTCATATTGCTTTATAATGTTTAATGACCTTTAAGAATATTAATTGAATATGTTTGAATGTTAATTGTAACTTTGAATTGCCTAAAAATTACTGTTACAGCTTTAAATCTTAATTTCTGAATGCCAGGACAGTTTAAATAACCTACACAATACCAAAATATCAATTTTCTGTCCCCTGAGACTGCAAGCGTCCTTTAGCATATAAGAACGAGTTGAAAAAGATGAGAAAATAAATTCAATCAAACTCGGCATTCGTCGAATTGCGTTTGTGCCAGTTTCATGACACGAAATCTTTCTTTATATTCTCCGACTTTTTAGAATAATGAATTACGTATCGTGTAAAATTCATAATTTCTCAGTGTGTAGAGGATCAGAAAGTTATAAAATATTGACGGTTGACTCTCCAAAAGATAAATTGAATACGTCTGAACACATATAGTCACCTTGAATAGCCCAGACAGCTCCTGTTACAACTGAAGATCTTATGTTTTGAACAGTTTGAATGACTTAGAATATCCCAAGACTGCCGCATTATGCCTGTTGTGCATGTTTGGGATTTCTATGCTATTAAATGAATATTCAAAAATACATATTATTCCTCTGCATACTCGGAAATCCTACTGATACAACTGTATATCTTATGTTCTGAACTAAAGGACAGTTTGGATAACCTCGATCGTCCAAGTTTATCTTGCAACGTTTGTTTACATTCTAAAATATTCACTGAACATGGTTGAATACGTAGCGTTACTTTGAATAGCCCAAAAGCTATAGTTACTACTGTAGATCTTAAGTTCTGATCTCAAGCACAGTTTTAAGGACTAGAATATCACAAAATTCTCGAGTAACGACTGTTGACATTTCAAGCGGTTCATTAAATATGCTTGAATACAAATCATAATCTTATATAGCCCTAAAAGCTACTGTTACAACTATAGATCTGCAGTTCTGAATTCAAGTGCATTTTGGATAACCTAGAAAACCTTAGAAAGGTGAAAAAACGTTTATCACAAAAAATTCAATAATAAGTATGCAGTTGATCCATATTTTAAAACAACGCTTTATACTATTAAGGGGGGATATACAGTTAAAATGACCAAAAAAATTAATATTTTTTCTTGCATGAAAAGTTAGTAAATTTCCCGTAGAATACGCTCCTGAAACCTTTTTTTCGAAATGCGAAATCCAAGTGTTTCTTTTTATTGTTGTTCGCAGCAGGTATAAAAAGACGCTTGACCGAGAAGACCTATTTTCAACGCGTTTATCTCAAAACAGCATTTTCAGAGTTTATGCCGGTGATAATTCGACTGATTATTCGATTAAGCTGAAACTTATAGGATTTCTTCATTGTAGTATTACCTTCTAGATGAATTTAAAATTATTGTAATATTTGATTATTAAACATGGAAAAAATGTGATAAAATGGCGGAAAAAATTTGGATTTTTTCAAAAAAGTTACGCCAAAAGTGCAATTTTTTTTTCAATTCATCTACTAACTGTAAATGTAATTAATGTAATTTTATTTTGGGTTAGCAGGTTTCAGATCAAAACTGCGACCAGGAGAGCCGGCACAAGCAAAATACAACGACTTTTTCAACGCACTCTAACGGCCGCCATTTTGTTTTAAAAAAATTGAAAAAAATATTTTTGTATACTACATGGATACACTTATAATTGTAAAAAAGTTTCGATTGATTTGAGTAAAAACTTCCCCTTGAATTTTTTTTTCAAAAATGAGTTTTTTTTCTCGTTTTAACTGTATATCCCCCCTTAATAAGCCATATTTTTTCTTCCTGAACTTCGACATATTTAGATGTTCTGGGTCGGCAAATAGGTCTTAAACTCAAATGTTTTTTTTTTAAATATATTCCACACAGAAGAATTGATGTAGCACACATTTTCCGAAAACAGTGTACACTTTTATTCAGTCTGTGATTTTATTCAGCCATTTCTCTTTTGGGGTCATATATGATCCCTTAGCCCTGAAGGGGTTAATATACGTTTTAAAACAGGGCGGAAAAACTTATGAATTTTTCAATAGTATGTGGCCAGAAATCGACATTGTTCTCTATTGAAATTGCTGCGTAGAAATATTTCCGAACGATTGGTGAAATTTAAAAAAAAATCTTTTGAGAAATTTCTGAGATATCACGCATAAAATCTGACCACCTCTCGTGACGATTGCAATGCGATTTCGTTTAAATTGTATCCCAATATAGAAAACAAAGACGTAGTCCTACGTCAAAAATTAAAACACCAAATTTGAGAACCGATTTAAACCAACAGTAGTGATGCGGAAGTGCCACTCACATGTTCGTGTGATTTATTTCACTGGAACTCAAAAATACATTAAAAAATCGAGTTTGAGGACTGATTTAAACCAACAGTAAGGATGCTGGTGGGGCCACTCACAAGTGTGAGTGTTTTTTAAGCACTATACAAAAATACGTTAAATTATCGAGTTTGAGGACCGATTTAGGCCAACAGTATGGACTGAAAGATATTTTAAGGTGAATCGCTGCTCCATGTATTTTTTCCTATCTTTTATCTCGCTCTCGCAAACTCACCTTGCTATTTCAAATTGATAAATCTCGATTGTTAGTGAATGAACATCGAATCGAACTCTATCAGATTGCTCACAGCAAGTGAGCGTACAAACTGATGTGATTAAATTTCCAATATCTAGTACCGACTCTGAGTTATATCAATTCTAAATGTTGAGTTAATGACTGTCATCAAGAATGATTCAGCATAAGCCCTTAAATGAATTATTTGCTTGACCTAACTTGAACTTTGTCCTAACGCAAGCCTCAATCAGTTGACCTAAATTCTTTCTTAAATCTAAGTAAATTTTTGGCAAATTATTCCAAATGCAACAACTCAACCTGATCCAAATCAATTGCAGCGTAATCCACAACGCAACTACACCCCTGAAGAGCCTTTCTACGGGAGTAATTCAACCCGAGGTTATGAATGATGAAAGCCTACCGAATAGAGGTACCGAGCTCATCAGACAACCCCAACCCTAGGTGCTGCTGTTACACCGCTTGCCCATCGTTCAAAATGTACACCCCGCGAAATGGACACTCCATTGATCGATTGATCCCCGGACCAGCACGAGACGAAGAGGCTACTACGATTGCTGGCCCCAAAACGGGATGTGTCTTCCGGTCATCTTCAGCGATCGGCACCTCACTTGGACGAGGTCTTCCAATCGAAATGGAATAGCTTTTTTGGATGTGTTGCCATCCCCTCCCTACCCCTTGGGGCAACAACGAGAGATAGAGAGAGAAGGGTCGATTACGACTTGATGATGTTTATATATAGCAGCACTCACTTGAGCTCCGACGGACGACGGCTAATGCGATGATGCCTGTGATCAATGGCCATAACGAGGAATATCCGGAGCACATTTTTGGGTGGATCGGTGGATTGGATCGGGCGGACTTTTAGTGGTTCGCGGCCACTTCGGTCGTCGTGATGGAATCGACAAACTGTCGATTGGAAACACTGCAATTATCGACTCTGGCCAAAATTGCACAGCTCTTGCTTTGCCGATGGGAAACCGTTCGTTTGGCGAAGATTTTTTTTTCTTTCTTTTTGGCAATAGGCTTTTTAGTTAAATGCTTCCGGTGTGCATCGATCGAGTCGCCGAGAGATGGCCCTTTCTTCCCTAGCCAGATCACATTATGTGAGATCACACTTCCCCCCACACACCGGATTTACGCGCGCAAGAATTCCGCCACACTTGGAATTGAGCAAAGTATATGTTTGGAAGTGGACCGACACCATCGCCTCATTATCGACCAGGTGAGTGTGTGTGTGTTTATTCAAACATCATTTGGACATTTCAAGGTGCGATCACAGCACAAGCCACGGTGAGTAATTGCAGAACCTCGATCTGAATTTCGCCTTGAGGAGTTGGGGCTTTCCACCACAGTTGGAATCGGAAACTAAGGCGGACTATTCGCTTATGTCATCGGTCCAGTGTGGATTTAAATAACTGATCATTTTCGACCATTTAATAACCATCCAACATCATATCCCGCTCACCGAAAAAAAGGAAAAGTTCATTTTCGCCTCTCTAAACAGTTTTGTAATCATATTTTTCCCCACTTTCCGTTCAATTTAACTGCATAGTTTACACACTGAAACTACCTAAAAACTCATATAAGCAAATGAGCGAGCAGCCAGCCAGCAAACAAAAGCTTTGCAATTCCCAACAAACAACCACTGTATCACTTTTTTTGTAGTTTAATTAAAATTTTAATAGCACATCGTTTACCTTCTTTTTCTCCCCTGCGCTACTGTTGCAACTCTCGCAGTTGGCAACGAGCTTTGGCAGGTACCTACCTAACTCTAGTAATTTTCGTGTTTGTTGCTTTCTGCTGTGGAAATCTATGCGATTACTTGCTGACATAAACAGCTCATAAATGACCCTATAATGTTGCTGCAGCCGGTAGTTTCTAAATTTCGTACGGGTTGCCGAAATTTACGGGGTGGTCGGCTTGGTCCGGCAGTCTTTTCTTCTCCCAAATGAGTTAATTCTGGTGAGTGATGTTTATTGAACGCATTTCACTTGTTTACACGAGGCATGTGCGAGCTTGATTACTCACACATACACACACATTCCCTTTCTCGTCCGGAATGGTACCGGTAATAGGAAAACTAAATTCGGGTTTCTAGTCACTTTCACTTTGGGCATCCAATTTGGAAAACTTCACGATAAAATTATAAATCGAAACTGTCTGGTACCTCGTTCGACGGAATATCCCATAACCGTTTGTTACTGACCTGGAAAGAGAAAACAAAATGAAGACATTAATATCATCAGTCAACTGCTACTTATGTGACAGCGGGGCTTAACATTAGGTTGACATTTGCTTCTGCCACTTCCTCCATCCATAAATCCCGACCGAACAATTGCGATTGCCCTTATTTTCCCCGGGTAGAATTAATGATCCCACCCTAGCCTCCTACCTTTCCGCTGAAGGAGGAAGATGTCGCCAAGTCTACGGCCACACGCGGAAAAGGTTGCGATCACGCGGTGCGCTGCTCTGCTATCCGATATTACCTAATCCGGCCTCGTCGTTGCACTTTCAACAAGTGCGGGCAAACATGACTCGGTTTGTTCAGTGCAGGGATAATCGTGGGAAAAACGACAACTTTTTGCACCTTAGAACACCTGGTTGCCTGCTGATGCTGCGATGCGGAACCCACGAGCTACAAGTGGGATTTAGACGCAGTGGAGTGGTTCAAAGGAATTTGAATTAGGTTCACTGTACAAGGCAGTAGAGTTCCGCAGAATATTGGGTTAAGATCGTAAATTGTGATGATTTTTTTGACGTAGAACTACGCGTAAAGGGTGTCCACGATGAAATTGCCACACTATGAAATTGCTCTAACTTTTTAACCGTTTGGTAGAATTTAATGAAAATTTGGGTGGATTTAGTTCATAGTGCATTATTTACATCCTGCAAGTTTTGAAGTCCTGTGATCAAAACTCACGGAAATGGAGTCGAAAGAACAGCTCGTGCGTGATAAAATCTTGCGCATTCATCACGAGAACAAGGATCTCTCGCATCGTTCCATCGCTAAAACGTTGGGAATCGCGAATTCCACGGTGTCGCGAGTGATTAAGTGGTTCGAGGAAAGGTTGACCACCGATCGGAAGCCCAGAAGTGAAGGAAAAAGTATTCCGTACAACACCAAAAATCACAACCGCGTAGCTGGGGCCTTCAACAGAAATCCGAACGCCTCCGTTCGGGATGCGGCTAGAAGCTACACCATAGCCGAAGTTTTGTCCAGAAGGCCAAAACTAGGCTGGGCTTCGAACGTTCAAGGTACAAAAGGCCCCTAATCGCGTCGAAAAGCAGAACAAGTCCGCCAAAACCCGTGCCAGGAAGTTGTACCTCAACATGCTGACGAAAGTTGAATGCTGCATCATGGACGACGAAACATATGTGAAGGCCGACTTCAAACAGATCCCCGGCAACCTGTTTTTCACGGCCAAGGATAAGTTCAGCGTTCCGGAGCATGTCCGCAATGAGAAGATGTCCAAATTTGCGAAGAAATTCCTGGTTTGGCAAGCCATCTGCACGTGCGGGAAGCGGAGTGCACCTTTCGTGATCTAGGACACGATGAACGGACAGGTGTACATAAAATAGTGCCTCCAGAAGCGGCTGCTTCCTCTTCTGACGGCCCACAACGTCCCAACAATCTTCTGGCCGGATTTGGCCTCATGCCACTACTCCAAGGACGTGCTGAAGTGGTATGCGGACAAAAAGGTCAATTTCGTGCCGAAAATGTTTAACCCTCCCAACACTCCGGAGCTCCGCCCCATCGAGAAGTACTGGACGATTATGAAGCAGCACCTTCTTAAACGACCTAAGGTAGTGAAGACAGTCGAGGAACTGAAGAAAGTATGGGTTTACATGCAAAAAACGGTTGATTCACAGGTTGTGCAGAATCTTATGGCCGGGGTTAAGGCCAAGGTGCGGGCATTTGCGTATGGACTGTAAATAAAATACGAGTGAAATGGTAAAATGAAGTTTAATAGTTATTTCTCAATCCCTGAAAATTTGATAGCATTTGGATGAAAACTCGAATTTTGCGAATCAATTTTGTGTGTGGCAATTTCATCGTGGACACCCTTTAGCTACGTCGCTATTTTCAATACTTGGGAGCGTCACGAAATAAGGGAAGATTTGCAACGTTCATTAACTAGCCATCTCATGATCAATTTCCGAAATGTCTGCACCAATGGATCGGGACTTTTAATACGCATCGATATCAATATTGAATACTAATGAGTTTGAACATTTTACTGTTGAAAAATTAATAAATGTGAATCGCCGTCGAAACAAGAACTAACCTACAACCAACTCTCCCAACACGGACGACAGAGTCATAGACTAACCGGTTTGGGTGTATGAGTGTGTATATTCTGTGCATTGTCATCATAAAAGGCATACACGGAGAAGAGCGACACTCACATCGTTATCATTCTACGTCTGACCAGGATTGCCAAATGTTCAGATTTATCTAGATTGAAACAGATTTTTTTCCATTTTTTTCATACAGATATCTGTATGTAAAGATTGCAGATTTTTTAGCTGATCCAAGATTATCAAGATTTTTGGCTATTGAATGTTCCGCCCCTAATAACGTAACTCACACGAAAACACCTTCAAATATGTATGTTAGTCCCAAATATCATCCCAAATAGAGAACCAACTCTGTTCAAGTACAGCGGATCTTGTAAGAATGGAGTAGCATCTATCGGGCGGTAAATCATATAAAAATATCTTTCAGCACATGATAACGCAACAATATTTCGGAAAGAATAATTGAATTTGTAATAAATTGCATATCATGGCGTCATGGTCTTTCTACCTTCAACGCTTTTTTTAACTGTTTAATCATTTCAAAATTAGAGCCTATCTACGTTAAGTTTCGGACACTTTTCTTTCAGGGTTGATGTTGAATCATTTCACAGATCGCTTAAAACGCTTCACTTATATGACAGCTGAAACTCTGTTTTGGCCTGATTCGGCCTCTTGTCACCATGCGAAATTCGTCCTGGTACAAGAGGTTAAATACATGCCTGCTGAAATCAGCCAATCCACCAAACTGTCCAGAACTTCGTCCAATAGAGAAGTACAGGGCTCTAGATAAGCGGAAAATGTTCGAAACTAAGAAGAAAGTAAATGGTACTGATGATTTCAAGAGAAGATGGAAACCCGTCACGGCGGGCATATCTGAGAATACCGTACGGAACCTGATGGCGGGTGTACCACAGAAAGTTCAAGAATTAACAGAAAGAAGGATTAATATCTTAATCAACTCTCGAGTAATTCATGTTAAGGGCCTAAAAGCCATTTGTAAACATTGACTTTAAATGTCAATCAAATGGCTTTTAGGCCATAAGCATGAATTACTCGAGAACTGTTCGGTGTTGTTGAATTATGTGCAAACCTTTTCTGCTGCTATTATTTTGGTGTCCAAAATTTAACGTGGACAGGCTTTAGAGCAAGGCCATATAAACTAGACAGCAAAGGTACGCTATTCCAAATCGAAATAAAAGGTTTGATTACTGGTCTAATCGAGCTAGAATTTTTTTTCTCAACTTTCTTGATCATTGAACATTAGATTGATGTCAACTAATCACTGTGAAAGTACTACAAAATACTAAGTTGAGAGTACACTGACAATATTTTTTCGTAAATTTGCCTGCAATCGTTTTGTCAATTAAGTTTTTGTTCATAAATCACAGCTACTTCACAAATTTTAAGAAACATTCGTTGACAATGCATGAAATGAGTTTCGTGCAGACCAACCGATCACTACTTCTCATTTATCCTATCCGCTCATGTTGGTGTTTAAATGGGCTAAAATCGTTTGCTTTCCTCCAAATGAATGAAAAAGTACACAATTTAAGGTACACTTAACAAATATACAGCAGACAGAAAGAATCACAAACATGGTATAATAGTTGGAGATTTCAACGCTCCATTAGAAATAGATGATTTACGCCAAGTGGACAAGAAGTGGATAGGAAAAATACTAGGACAAACAAATTCAAAAATGATAACGGAGATATTTTCAAAATGTTTCTTCTCACAGTAAAATTGAAAAATATATCATCAAAAGATAGGCAAAAACACCGAAATTACAAGGAGAAGTGGAAGAAGACAAAGTCAAATATATCATGTACTAGCACCAACTATGACAGATTTCAAAAATAGATATATTACAGGCAACTGGATGCATTCAAATACAGACTATAAACTGTTAGCTATAGGCTTGAAATTTGGAATAATTTTGAAGAAAACAAACGCAGAACAAGAATAAAAAAAAAATCAACTTAGAACTACTTAAGGTTAAAATAGTTAAAGAAAAGGACCAAAAAGATCAAAGAAATTTACACAGATTTAGTCAAAAGAATTGAAGAAAGCAGCCAACAAAACAATAAGAGTATCAAAAACACCTTCCACTCCTTATAGAAGAAAAGCATTCGATAGGCCATAAAAAATATCCAGATATGCAAATTTACCAATATAGGTTAGGGAACCGTAGACAAGGTTTGAAGATAACCGAAATTTAAGAGCACAAAGAAAAAGAAATCAGGGAATTCCTTATAAATCTAGATGATTTCGACATAGGATAACATATTCAAAAGACCCATAGGTTTTTAAATGGTTTTGTTAAACAGAAACATAAGAAAGTGGTAAACATTACCACACGAGTCTGGGAACAATTGTCGAAAATTCACTCCCACCGCACTAGAATCGAGCCCTCGACAGAATAAACCCAATACATGAGATGGAAGAGCCCACCCTCGTTTTGCGAAATGTTAACAATAGGCAGGAGGCAGTCCCATGCTCACTATCCAAATCGTTTCACTTGGGTGCCCTGATGGTCCCTTGCTTTCCCAGTTATATGTTATTTGACGTTATGTAGTATTTAGTATATTTTGATGTGGCTGAAGTCAAATCAAATACCTATCCCAAAAAACGTACGCGGCACATCATTTCAGGAGAATGTAATGTAGTATACAAAATAAAGGCAAAATGGATAGCCAAGAAATTAACAAGTAGGGCAGGTGAACCAGATTTATACCAGGCAGCATTATTTACAAACAATCAATCTGCAGAAGATCATATATTTGGCATGTCTGCTGATCATGCTGATCAGTCTAAAAGTACCGACAGGATTAGTTGATAGAGTTATAGCTTGCATAAAAGACGAAGTTACAGGAGTGTTATGGAATAACCAACTATCTGGAGAGGTGAGAAGTCGGAAAGGAATCAAGCAAGGTTGCCGGTTATCTCCAATACTGACTGAAAATTATCAAGATTTTCAGCCCTGGGCTCGTTCATTTCCCGCCGTAGTCACAAAAATAGCTTTTGGGTATTTTCGTAACTTGTCCGGGGGTGAGATTCGAACTCGTGACTTTGGCGTGAGAGGTACGATGTTTAGCACTGAGATGTTTACCACTACGCCGGGGTCGCTCCCTCTCTAACAAATTCTCAAATTCTCTAACACAAAGTGAACAATCAAATGACCACGATAGAATGAAAAAAGAAGGGACCATCAGGGCACCCAGGTGAAACGATTTGCATATGGAGCATGGCAATGCCTCCTCCCTATTGACAACATTTCGCAGAAGGAGGGCTGGCCCTTCGACCCCATCTATTGAGTTTATTCTGTTAGTGCTGTGAGTGTGAACTTTCTTTTGGAAGGAGATTCTCTTCCCTATATTCGAAGGATTCAGATTACAGATTTTTGAGCTGAACCAAGATTTTTAAGATTTTTGGCTTTTGATTTTTCCGCCCAAAATAACGTAACTCACACGAAAACACTTTCAAATATTCTGCCAAAATAAACCAGCGAATCAAAACAAAAACAAAGCTTCTAGTATCAATAAGCGCAAGAATGTATTGGATGATAGATGGACGGTGCATGGACGCTGCATGCACTTTGGACCAAAGGATTCTGCAAAGTGAACCAATTTCAAATCGCTAGTTACAGATTGATTGTTGATTCTAGGCTGCTCCATATGTTTAATTATCAACATCATTTTCAACGGCAAATTAATGCAATTCATACCGTTTTTTTAACGCAAAATAATCATAATGCAATCCTATGAACATTGAAAGTTAACTTCGCTTAGTGGAAGACAGCCCTCAAGTTTTTTGTGCTTGTGCTTTTAAATGATTTTTCAATCAATTTTTTGAGAAATTGTTTTAGGATAATTTTATAAAATTTCCCAACAATGAAAAGTTTACATACATTCCTTGAAATATTTCTACCCGAGCAGAAGACAACAACATATGACTACCTAATTTTGATCTTGATAACTGGCCTTGGTATTAAGGAGCTCAGATTAAGAGGTAAAATACCTAAACCTAAAAATTGCAAGCAAAATATCTTTCGAATAACCAAACTTGTTATTTCTGACACCTGGTCAGAATACCTGAGAGGTACTATTTTGGTATTGTCTTACGTCAATTAGGTATTCGCATAAACTTTGTGGGAATAATTTTCCGGCATTATCCTCAGGTATTTTACCTCTTAATCTGAGCTCTTAAATACCAAGGTCAGTTAACCATTTTTGCATGTTGAGCCAAATGCCGTGGGATGCAGTCCATGCTCGTATCTATAGTACTTCAATTTTAAGATGACGTTACAGTTGATTATTGCATAAACCGATCGAGTATGGAGCGTATTTTTAAGTTCGTTCTGTACAATCAATAAAACGTTCAGTGTACATAAAATATTTGGCTATTTTTAATACTAAGGTGAACAACAAAATAGGGTTTTCCCGGTTTCTCAAGGTTAAAGTCTTCCCAGTTTGATTAAAACTTTCAAATCATTTTAAATTAGCTCCTATCCTATCCTATGCCAGTTGAAAATTCGTTTTATCTAGTTAAATCAAATTATCGCAGTAGTTCAGTATATGGCAAGGGTATGGATTGTCGTGTTTGTTGTTTAACATTGCGTTCGAGGGTGTGATTCGACACGAGTGGCACGATCTTCAGGAAGTCTGTCCAACTACTTGGCTTCGCCGATGACGTTAACATCGTAGCACGTTACTTTGAGACGTTGGCGGACACGCACAACAGACTTGAGGCTGAAGCTGGTAGGATTGGGCTTGCATTGAAACAAAATACATGTATCTGGGCTCATTGATGACCGCCGATAACGACACCAGCAGACAAATACTAATGTGCATTATGGCTAGCAATCGTGCCTACTTTGGACTCCGAAGGACGCTAAGATCGGACAAAGTTCGCCGAACTACAAAGTTGACCATCTACAAGACATTAATCAGACCGGTAGTTCTCTAGGGCCACGATACATGGACATTGATAGTGGAAGACCAACGCGCTCTTGGTGTCTTTGAATGGAAGGTGTTGCGTACGATCTACGGTGGAGTGCAGATGGAAGACGGAACGTGGAGTCAGTTGCTGGGAAAACTGCCCATCGTACACATCGCAAAAATCAGTCGACTACGATGGGCTGGGCATGTCGTAAGAGTGTCGGACGACAGCCCTGTTAAAATGGTTCCCGAAAACGAACCGACGGGTACAAGAAGGAGAGGCGCGCAACGAGCAAGGTGTATCGATCAGGTAGAAGGCGACCTGCGGACTCTCCACAGACAATGAGGCTGGCGAGGTACAGCCATGGACCGATTACAATGGAGTCAACTTCTGTGTATAACGGAGGCCCCACCGACTTTGGTCTGATTGGTAAGGTAAGGTATATGTATCTTTTTCAGCTTCATACGTCGGTTCAATTTCTAGATGAATTTGACTAACATGCTCGACATTTGCAATTGACGCCCTCCATCAGAGCCACATCACAGTCGTTCCATACACGTTTTTCTGACTTCCTTGTCATTTCCTTTTCGTCCTTCGCCTCTGTTTTGATGTGCCGAGGTTCAGGCTTCATCATGGCCCATTAGGTTTCGATCGTATGGAGTTCACGACAGTTTGGAGGATTCGTGTCTTTCGGTACAAAACCCAAAGAATTAGCCTTTACCACTCCGGCACGATTTTGGGACAGTGGCTTGAAGCCAAGATTGGCCTTGTTTCATAAACGAATAAAGCCGTTCTTTTAGGAACTCAGCTTTGTTAATCTCACTGTTTATGGTTCCTTTGGTCACGAATGGATCACTCCGTTTCCCTGCCAAATCAGGTACTTCGAAGCGTCTCATCAACTATGACACAGTACCGGTAATACTTCGTTAGCAACTTTGAATCGAGTACATGGTTTGGCAACACTGTGCTAGCTTTTGTCCCAATTTGGGAAGTTCTACACCTTGTACGTCTCCAATTCGGATCGGTTCTTGGCCCTCTAGACTTTCATCCAGACTCACTACTACTATGCGAGACATGGAGTTTTTTGGGCAAGTCTTGCGTCGAAATGTACAGATTCCACGTGAAATAATCAATCAGCGTTCTCTCGTTGTTTCCGATTTTCGCCTAGCTCCTGGCGTATGTTCCACTGTCATCTATCCTTGAAACCTTCGGAGGATCCCCCCCATCGAAATTTCATCAATTTTGCCAATCCTTTCGATAGCGGTTTACTAATTTTCTTGCATCTCGTCGAGAATCTCACTGACAAATGCACAACTAAGCTGATGTCAACTGAGTTAATTGCACAACTAGGTGGATACACTCTCAAGAGGAACTGGCCAAAGTTTGATTAAATGTAAAACGCAAGTTTGCAAATGTGGCAATAATTATCGACTCACCCTTTAGAAACAAATCAAGGCTGAGCGCCATTTGACTGAACGAAAACCATTAGTCCGAACGGATCATTAGGCCGAATTATGAAAAATGGAAGATTGTGCAAAGTCTTTCGTGAAAACTTTGGGAGATGAAACATATGATCTTACATGGGGAACTTTCCCTTATTTTAATCATGAGTACTTCTTATTTATTTTCTTATCATTTAGTATGCCAACAAATCTTGCAGAAGATTCAATTAATTATCTCGTCAAATCTTCGTTACATGAAACCAATAAACAATTATGGGAGATTTGTTTTCCTTTCAATCATAATCAGTTGTTTTCAATTTCAAATCTCGTAATCTGCGTCATATTTCAGCTTGAAGCAATGATCTTCGTAAGCAGTTCTTTTTTATTTCTTTTGGAACTTCTAGCCTAGAAGTTCTAGGAAATGGTAGCAAAGAACATTCGAAACAGTTTTCAACTTTTTCCTATCATAAGCAGTTTTCATAAGTTTCAAAACTTTAAAACTAACATCGTTTATGAATTTAATATTTAATATAGCGAGATATAATATTGCATCTCGCAATCTGCTTACACATGAAGTAAGATTTTAAATCTGAAATCTTTGAGACTTATAGCAATGTACTAAATGGTGTTCCGATCAAAATTTGGCAAAACAGTAAATGTGTGAGTCGATCAAAGTTTTTATCAATAAGTCAAATTCTTTTTCTTTTTCAAGTTCAGTTATACAGAATACAGGAGAAATAAGCTAAGCTTCCTTTATACCGAATGTGAATTGCCGGGTCTTTCGTTTAACACCTGCCATAAGATTTTGAACAGTCTCTTTGTCCACTTTATTCGCCGCAGAATGCCAATTTGCCTTGAACTGTTTCTCGCTCACAACAGCTTTTTAAGTCTTCTTAATGTTCCGCTTGACGATGGCCCAATATTGTACGATTGGGATTGGGTGTGATGGGAGGGTTCTTGTCCTTGGGCACCACTTGAACGTTGTTGGCAGCATACCACTCCATGGCCCACTTTTCCGTAATGGCAAGATGCCAAATCCGGCCAAAATAGAACAGAACAATTGTGTCGGTTCAGTAGAAGTTTTTGTAGGCACTCGCTCAGATAAATTTCCTGGTTGACGGTTCCGGCCGCAATGTAAATGTTGCTCTTCAAGCCACAAGTACAGATGGCCTGCCACACCAGATATTTCTTCGCGAACTTTGACAGTTTAATGTGCTTGAAAATATCGACCATCTTCAAAAGGAGGGGTGTGCAATTTTTTTAAATGCACGATGAAAGGAAAAGCGTCAAGTTTAAGTCGACCAAATTTTAATCGGAACACCCTTTAATAGGGTGATAAAATTACGAATCAGCCAGGATTTACGAGATTTTAAATTAGGTATTCATATGCTGTTGTCTTCTGCTCGGGAGCTGACCATTTTCAAGAGTGCTTTCAGCTATTTTAATTGTCTTAAAACTGTACAAAATTCATCGACACAAATCTGATCATACCCGAGAAAATCTTCCGAGTTCTGATTATGCAAGCAATTGGATGGGTGATGTTTCTAATATCCTTACTCAGAATCGAATCTTGTCCAGCAATGCAAATATCCTCGAATATAAGTAAATACAAAACACTCCAACAATCGAATATCGCGCTTCCCCGAACTGGCCCGTGCCTGAGAAAACCCTCGTGCATTCGCATGCAAAACCGAGCCGTTTGCCGTTACATCATGTGCCAGTAAACAGTAAACCATCGAAAACAAGCTGATAATGCAATAAACACTCCAATGATATTGGATCTCCACTGGACCGACGGACAGGCGTTAGGAAATTTTCACACAAAACCTCGGGTGCTGAGGAGGAGGAGGAGGAGGACGAGATACATCTCATCCATCGACTAGAGCAATCCACTTTCGCAAAGCATCAAACTCTAGAGTGAAACCGGTGTTTCTCCGTTTCCCATAATGCAATTTAAATATGTAGTTTATGTTTTGGTATCGTGCACCGGCTTCCAGCAGCCAGCAGCCAGCTCCCCCGAAAATCCCAGCGACCGCCAGCATGTGTAACCCGAGAGTGCAATGCTGGGATGTGAAGGAGGCGATATGCATATAGAGAGGTGCACAGCTTAGCCAGCCAAAACAAAATCGACTCTAATGAAACCTTTTCCCACAGTTGGGCCTCCGTGGCTGTGGTGGATAGGATCGAGGATATCGAACCGGCGGCAGTCAGCCCAGCACACACACATGTATGATTTATTCGCCGCTGGATCGGTGCCGAGCGAATAGACAGTAAGCAATCATTTCTCACTCGGCTCACTCGGTGAAATATTCAGATCAGATCCAAAAATCTGTGTTTACTTACTTACGCCATATCCCCGGCCGTCCGGCGACTGTTGGGCACTTGTCCAACCTGCTCTGCAAGGCAAATCGATCAGTTTGATTGGAAAACAATTACTTCGATTGAGTGCGGTCTAATCCGAGCTGAATGCATCCAAAAGGTGTAATGAAAGGGAGTTTCGTTTGTTATCTGAATTAGGGTGTATTATTACATCCGACCGGGTGGAGGAGTTTACGGAAATTATCCCGATTTCCATCTTGTAAATGGGATTGATTTAAAATCTCATTACGGTGCTACAAACAATCGATCAGCCAAAATTCGGCTGTAATTTGTTTCGGAGCGGCTGTTGGTGCGGGGGAGGTTGTTAAGTAATTGGTGCAGTGTGTGAGCGAGTTCTCGATGGGCAATCACAAATGCGTTGGTTTGATTCGATTTGGAATAATTTTCAGAAGTGCAATTGGTCTCCATTATACTCTAAGGGGATGTGTGTTTGCCTTGTTGGTGGGCGGTGTTGGTTTGGGGAGGAACGCAAATCAGTTGAGAGAGGTGGAGGTTTGAAGCTTCGCAGTTTTTGGAGATGAGTGAATTGCATTTTTCATTGCAGAACACTCTAAACAATTCACCTTTAAAATGACTGTTAAGACCAGGGTTTTTCTTCTTCTCATTTCGGATTTCAAGCTTATAACTTTTCCTTTTAGCTTATTGTTTGCTTTGAACAATTTCCACAGTTATTAATTGAGAGCGTTCAATTGCCAGTACCCATTTTTTGTATTAGTTACTTGTGCTTGGACTACCGTTCCAATTGAATCCTTGTAGAAGGGTCAATTTCGTAGTTCGCCGAAATTTGTTCGATCTTGGTGTCCTTTGCAGTCCAAGGTAGGCACGCTTGCGAGCCATAATGCGCCTTCTTTCCTCTCTGCTGGTGTCGGTATCGATGGTCACCAATGAGCCCAGATACACGAGTTCGTCTGTCGCCTCGATATGAGTTGGCAAGTATTACTCCTAATACTCTCGATTTGTAGATTAAATTAAAAACCTCGGAGCATCAAAGTTGTGCTGGCCATAATTTGTGCCACAGAACAGTATCTACACAGTTTAAAAAAGTATTGTTAAAATTATGCTCAAATATGGCACACATTTTTAATTTCCATTGCTGAAAAATTGAGAACTCTTTGGAACCTGAAGATGTTTTTTCGTTTCTTTTGAAACCAGAAAGTTCGACGAGGGCATAACTAGGACCAATAAGTGAATTTTATCAAACAAATTTCTGATTACTTGGGTCGCCTTCACCTAACATTCGAAATTCGTCAGCCCAAGGATCTCTTTGATTAAATGTAAACACTGAAACAACTGAACGCATTTGAGAAGATCAAGTAGATGTACATCAGAAATGTATCTTTGGGAAACCTCTTAAAGGTCCTCTGCATCAGGTGTTTGCAAAGCCAGTTACTTAAATTAACACCTAGAATCCATAACTGATGACCTCGCGGGAGCCATTAAAAAATTACTGAAATTTACCGACAATTTTAAGGAAAATCGATGGATTTGTCTATAGACATGAATCAACCAGACAAAGCGCTTGGATTTTCGATATAAGAATTTATCTTCACCTGTTTTCCTAGGATTCCTGTAAGATTTAACGGAGATGCACAATAATAGAGATATTCAATCATAAGTACTGATTAAAACCAACAGAAATGATGCTTTAAGGGCCCCTCACAAAGTTTGATGGTGGCTTTTCATTGAGAAAACAAGGTTAGGAAAATTGATACAACGTATGTAGGATCCAATGTCGACCGGTTTATCAACTATTAACTATTCAGTTCTTTGCATGGCAAAGAAATAAAGAAATGCCATGAAGCTGTTTAAAGTCTTGCACGAGTTTCATCGTCCATTACCAAGTAGGAAAATTTTATCAGATTTTCATGATTCATCTTACGAGCAAGTATTTTGCTTATTTCGCTTATCATGGCGGTTTGACGCAGTCTCCGTCTTAACTGATTGCATTCTTTGTCGATGCTCCGAAGTGTATATTTTTAATTTTATGAGCAAAAGTACTTTATCTATCAAATCTTCGGTTATTCCACTTCGTTTTTCTAGATGTCCCATATCAAATTGCATCACGGAAAAAACGATGTAGAAAATTACCCAGTTTACCGATCCTTTTCAAACTTTCAGACAATTAAGTATAACCTATTAATAAGCTTTTGGCATATTTTATTCAACTTCAATACTATAACCGTAAGCTCGCACATTACGAACATCTGATTGCATGCATCTTCTGTACGGAAACCCACTTTTCTTCCTGTCTTCCTCAGATTTGGGATGCCTCCGTAGGGCCTGCTTCATGATAGCCCAGTATTTTTCGATGGGCCTTAGTTCCGGGGTGCGTTGTGGAGGGGGGCGGTTGTACAACGTCGGCTCCAGGACAACATTTGAATAGTGGCACGAAGCCAGATCCGGCCAGAAGACCGCAGGCTCTCGTGTTGCTCCAACAGAGGAAGCAGACGCTTCTGTGTATTCTCTCGAGTTAGACTTCCGTTCACAGTCCCTGGTTGCTGCGAACGGTGCACTCCGTTTGCCTCATGAGTAGATCCCGTGCCAAATCATGTATTTCTTGGCAAACTTTGACTCGGTCACCGAATCGTTCAGAATGTTGCAAAAGGCCTTTGGTGTGAAGTCAACGTCAAGGCTAGTGTTTTTGGTTGGCACGAATTGTTCAAACAGGGTCGAGAACGCGTTGAAGACGAACCACATCAAAAACGACCAAGAACATCTACTGTTGAGCTACATGTCAACAAAATCAAATAATTGTTTCTGCGAAATTTTCGATTGCTAACATGATTCATTGAAGTTTTTTTCATCTTTGATCTTAGAATAGAAAGCGGTTCGAAGCAAGCAGAAACAAAGCCAGCCAGAAACAACTCAGCCAGCTAAGTGACCAACATAACGACCAAATTCTTTCAAAACTGTAAGAACACCGAGTACTTCATCATTTCTCAATAGTACTGATGTAGCTATTAGTGTACGTATAAAGTATACGGAATGTAATACAAAAGATCTAATTACTGGTTGCAGTAATTTATGTCCCACGCATAGAAAAAGAGCAGTCATTTAACAACTATGGTTCTCACAGATTGCAACTCTGGTCAAGGAAAGCTGATATCTAGATGCAGTTTACAATAGCTTCCGTTGCTTATAAAACCCAAAAAATGCAACGAAACGTGTTTTTACAATTGGAATGGTCTCACCAAGTTCTGCTATTCGACTAATAACTCGTGCATTCCTTGTTAGAATTTCTTAGCTTTTATATCAATCGATTGGAAATTTGTCTACGCATCTTCTGAAACATTTAATTAACATTTTTCTTGATAGTAAGCTGATGAAAAGAACACAAATAAAAGGTCAAGCCAAGCAAAAATTAGAGAGCAAAAAATTCGCAGTCCAGTCATCATGAGTTAACTCGACCTAGAGGTTATAACATTATAAAAAAATATAACAAACCATGTTACGACTAACTGATTTTGATATAAATTTGTTAAAGACGTTCTCATAATTGTATACCATAATTTTAACAAATTAAGTTATAATGCCCTGGGAGGCACAATCTGCGTATAGAAGTAGACCAATTCTAACAATAGCTGATATAATTTTGCTACATCGTAACAAAACTGTTACAAAGTTTGTATTGTTTTTGTTATGTCTACATCATAGTTTGCTATAATTTTTTTACCTCTCGAGGAGTTTTTGTTACAATTTCTGTTATTTTAACTACACCCGCGATCTAAATTCTAACAAGTTCTATTTAAACAATTGAATAACAAAACTTGGTATAATTCTGTTGTTACCTTGAGGTCGAACAGTCATTCAACCAGAAGAATGTGGTACCTTGATTCATTAAGAATAGCAATATATTCTTGACGTGACGATACTCTTAATAAATGTTGACCAGAGCTGCTCTACAATACTATTTTTGCGAGTACTAATAGTTCTTATTGTCCCCATTCAACATTTATTCCATTGCATATTCCTCTTTTCACTCCTTCGACCTTGTGACCATTCGACCGTTTGCATCTTCGACCTACTGTACTTCTTTTTTCTTCGATCTTCTTTTATTCGACGTTTTGCCGTTCGACATTTTGTCTTCCAACCTTCACGAAATCATCCCGACCAGAAGGAAACAACAACATTATTTCAGGCTTTGTTATTCAGTGACGTTATTTTTATAACAGAGGGTAACAAAACATCCTCAAGGGGTAACAAAATTAAAGCAAACTATTATATAGGTATAACATAAACCAAACAAACTTTTTTACAAACTTTATTGTTACGATGTAGCAAAATCATATCAGCCATTGTTAGAATTAATCTATTTCTTCACGCAGATTGTGCCTTCCAAAGAATTATGTCTCAATTTGTTATAAGTTCGTCTTCAACTAATGTTTATCATATTCAGTATGTCGTAACAAAGTTTGTTAAAATTTTGTTATTTTTATGTTAAATGTTTCTGGTCGGGAAGGCATACAATCCCGACCAGTGGATTGTATTGAATCTAAGTTACAAAAATGTTTTGTTACAAATAACAAATTTTGTTTTAACTATATTGGAAGCATTCTGCGTTGGAAGAGCGAATTATATCTCAATTAAAACAAAATTTATTGTCCACCTTGTCGACGGTGAGAGGGCTTATCTCATGCTATAAACCTGCATGTGAGACCAAGATTTTGACAAGTAGTGAAAGTATCACACATTCTAGTTTTTTCACCGCCACGTCGTAGAACGTTTATATAAAGGCACTAACATCAGGTGTGATACTGGCGGGTTATGACGCAATTCACTCTTAGACTTCTTACTTTCAATCTAAGCGAAACGACTAAAAGTCTAATAAGTCAATGTAATTGCAACATCTTCGAAAAGGGTAAACGTTTTGATCGGGGGAATTATCTAATTATTCGGCGTGAAGCGCACATGGTCACAGTAAAGTGCTAACTTAAGACAGACGATGGCTGCATGCATATTAGAAATAGACGTGGAGGGCCCGGGCCTAGAAACGCCATTTGAAGCAGTAGAACAAACTTTGGAATGTGGTTTATATCAGTAACCAGTGGTTGATGAGTCATATCGCTTGGATCACTTTCGTTTAAAAAACAAAAATAAAAACATTGAAATTCTTCAATTATCGCTAGCAACGCGGAAGCAAAATTCCTTTAAATTCCACTGGCATGCCGAAGGAATTTGCAGGAATTGGCTTGCGTTTTACTAGCGGCAACTCGGAAAAGTGTTTCAATGTTTTATTTCTTACATTTTTTTTAAAGTGATCAAATGAAGTGTTAACTTTAAATTCTCCTAGTTTCCCAATCACAATCGTTCTACGTTCTTTTTTTTTAATCGTGTTTTAAAAAAAAGTGAAAGGAGTCATATATGTACAATATCCTGGGGTTATTGTTTTCTAGGTACCTCCTTGTTTGCAAAGTTCAAAGAGAGGAAAATCCACACGGCCGCTCTAATTTAAAGTTTGTGGGTGATTGTAATGCGAGGCGATGAGATTGTATCCTCCCTACCACACTATAAATAAATAGAAAGGGAAAAAAATAATAAAAAAATTATCCCACTAGATTACCCTCTATCCCTCTATTACCCGATCCTTTCGAAGTTTCAAATTAGTTGTTATTCGAAATCATTTAAATTTGGGATAACAATTAGATCCCAGCAGAAAACATAACTTGTCTTAAACCTACATAACAGCCTACTCGGCTGTTTCAGACAATCCATTTTTTTTCGTTTTTTTTTTATTTTCTTGTTTATTTGTTTCTTCTTTTTTCTTTTTTTCGTTTTCTTCTTCTTTTTTCCATTTTTACTTTTTTTATTTTTATTCTTTTTAATCTTTTTCTTTTCTTTTTTTTTCTTTTTTTTTCTCTTTTTCGCTTTTTTTCCTTTCTTTTCTTTTATTCCTTTTTGTTTATTTTCTTCTTTTTTTTCTTATTTTCTTTTTTCTTTTTTTTTCTTTTTTTGTTAAGGTTAGTTTAGAATGACTCAAACTTTTTAGTCAGAGAAACGAAAAATCGTTGAAAGAATATCAGCAATAATCTTTTTCTTCTCATTTTTATGTTACTCACTCTCTACATGCGGTTTTACAACCATCATGGCTGCGAGCGGTTGTGAAATTCAAGCCCCGCTAGCGGCTTAAGTTTCTACAACTCTACAAATCAGATAGTATCATGGAAACCGTGTACCGTATGTAATGAGAAAGCAGATGGTATGTCTGTCTAAATAGACCGGTAGAGCCTGGATAATCGAAAAGCTATGGTAAATTCCATTTATCAATGGCCTTAAAATGAACGCAATTGCCATAAAACAACCTGACTGGCTGACCCTTTTAACACACTTTAACACTAATTATATACTAATTCAAACTTTTAGGAGTATCATTAGAAGATACCACAGTAGCATAGGCACTAATTCTGCATCATACTTGCATTTAAGTTTCTTCTTGCTGTACATTGGCTGTCTGAATGCACAGATGTTGTAAAATAGCATACGCAAAGCTATCGTAATGCTAGCTGTCTGAAATCTGCATTTTTGTTGCTTGTAATATTATTAGAATAACGGACTGAAAATGCTTAATTGAAGTTGTTTACAAATGTTAACAGATGGAACTGCAGAACTTGGATGTAGATGATTCAATCACCAGAGTGAGGACTATTATAAAGGGTGTCCACGATGAAATTGCCACACACAAAATTGATTCGCAAAATTCGAGTTTTCATCCGATTGCCATCAAATTTTCAGGGCTTGAGAAATAACTATTAAACTTCATTTTACCATTTCACTCGTATTTTATTTACAGTCCATACGCAAATGCCCGCACCTTGGCCTTAACCCCGGCTATAAGATTCTGCACAACCTTTGAATCAACCGTTTTTTGCATGTAAACCCATACTTTCTTCAGTTCCTCAACTGTCTTCACTACCTTAGGTCATTTAAGAAGGTGCTGCTTCATAATCGCCCAGTACTTCTCGATGGGGCGGAGCTCCGGAGTGTTGGGAGGGTTGAACATTTTCGGCACGAAATTGACCTTATTGTCCGTATACCACTTCAGCACGTCCTTGGAGTAGTGGTACGAGGCCAAATCCGGGCCAGAAGATTGTTGGGACGTTGTGGCCTTCAGAGAGGAAGCAGCCGCTTCTGGAGGGCACTCTTTATGTACACCTGTCCGTTCATCGTGTCCTGGGTCACGAAAGGCGCACTTCCGCTTCCCGCACGTACAGATGGCTTGCCAAACCAGGAATTTCTTCGCAAATTTGACATCTTCTGAGTGCGGACATGCCTGAACGCTGCACTTATCCTTGGCCGTGAAAACAGGTTGCCGGGGATCTGTTTGAAGTCGGCCTTCACATATGTTTCGTCGTCCATGATGCAGCATTCAACTTTCGTCAGCATGTTGAGGTACATCTTCCTGGCACGGGTTTTGGCGGACTTGTTCTGCTTCTCGTCGCGATTAGGGGCCTTTTGTACCTTGAACGTTTGAAACCCAGCCTTAGTTTTGGCCTTCTGACAAAACTTCGGCTTAGGTGCAGCTGCTTAGCCACATCCTGAACGGAGGCGTTCGGATTTCGGTTGAAGGCCCCAACTACGCGGTTGTGATTTTTGGTGTTGTACGAAATACTTTTTCTTCACTCTGGGCTTCCTGATCGGTGGTCAACCGTTCCTCGAACTGCTTAATCACTCGCGACACCGTGGAATTCGCGATTCCCAACGTTTTAGCGATGGAACGATGCGAGAGATCCTTGTTCTCGTGATGAATGCGCAAGATTTTATCACGCACGAGCTGTTCTTTCGACTCCATTTCCGGCGAGTTTTGATCACAGGACTTTAAAACTTGCAGGATGTAAATAATGCACTATGAACTAAATCCACCCAAATGTTCATTAAATTCTACCCAACGGTTAAAAAGTTAGAACAATTTCATAGTGTGGCAATTTCATCGTGGACACTCTTTAGTCCTGATGCAGGAGTAAGCGAAGATGATGAAACGCTTCGAAAATTCGGACACTTGTCGATTTGTAAACAACTTTAATTAAGCATTTTCAGTGCGTTCTTCTAATAATATTACAAGCAACAAAAATGCAGATATAAGACAGCTAGCATTACGGTAGCTTTGTGTATGCTATTTTACAACAGCTCTGCATTCAGACAACCAATGTACAGCAAGCAGAATCGTAAATGCAAGTATGATGCAGAATTAGTGCATATTTCAATGCTTATTGGTTACCTGGGTAGTCAGTATTGCATACTGCCTAGAGATGACTTCAGCACTGGGGGCTTAATTTTAGGTAATTGAAACTGAAATTTAGAAAAATACTACGGTCCAATACTTAAAAGTTCAACTAGTGCCCAAGCGGCCAACATAAGCTAGTGCTTCTAAGGTTTTGGTCGTAGTAGTGACGTTGAGAAAGGGTCTAGTCTTGACAATCAAACTGTCACGCAGCTCCAGCTAGATACCTTCAAAAAAAATCTTGTTGAACGTTGAATAAGTTTTGTTTGCAATTTTGTCTAATAACAGGCTCAAGATTATAACGAATTTTGTTAGGAAAAATTCCGCTAACTTAGTAACAAAATCTGTTATAATATTGTTACAATCCACTGGTCGGGATTCGTCAATAATAAAGGTGACATACAAAGTCGATTACTAATTTAACAGAATCTAACAGAAACCCGTTCTTAGGTTTTTAATGGAAGGATTAGAAATCAAACCACTATAATCCTAATGGCCTTACTTCCTTCTAAACGTTTCCCAAAACTGTCTCTCTCCCCGCCCCGCACCTAATGCAATAACAAGCCAATCCAATCAAAACTAATCAAATCATTACATCGTAGGAAAATCTTCTACCAGCTGGGATGTGGTCACCCCTTTCTCGGAACCTGCCAATGCCCAATCCGATTCCCAAGCCCTCCGATTTCAAACAAATCAAAAGTGGTGTTATTTAATTAATTATCGTCCCATCAATTTTCTCCCGGAGAGTCAACGACGTCAAACGGCACTCTGAGATCTCGAATCTGGAATTCGAAAAGACACACGGAGCGGCAGCAAAATCACATTCGATCAGATTTCTCGCTAAACAGTATAAAATATCCAACGACTTTGATCTCCTCGCCGTTTGCTGCTTTGGCCGTTTCGATTCGGAATTAATAACTTTCCCGCGATCCCGATCTGAGAAGCCGTTCGAAAACGGGAGCTGCTGTTGGCCACACGTGGGAAGTAGTTTTCCGCGTGCACTGAAAGTTAAATGTCAAGCTCCGGACGGTGCAGGTTAATCTCGAAAAACATCGATGAGCATCACCAGCGCACCGGTTGGGAGGAGAAAGTTTTCAGTTTTCCGGAAAAAGCCTATCGCTCGGGGTTCGCTTTGATCTGGTCCTCAGCTCCGCCGACGACCGTTCAAATGGCGTTCATTGTGTTTGTTTGAAATATGTAACAAGCAGCAGCGAGTGGGTAATCGTGTTAAGCTCCTGCGGGCGGTTTGTCATCGAAGCGTAAAAAGATCACGAGCAGTGTCCACACTAGAGAAAAAGGGCGAAAACTGGATGCCGGTGCGGTTCTTCCCAGCGAAGGTGGCTGGTTCAATGAGACCAACACGCAAATATTGCGCTTCTCGTCGTCTGAGCAAATACCTATGTCGTATCGGTGAGAAGAAAGCAGTCGTTTCATTTTTGCGGTGAAGCAATTCGGGAGACTCATCGCTTGGGACCCCAGCCTGACGTCGTTGACTCGGTCCGAGGCCATCCATGCTTTGAGCAACATTGTGCGTTTAAAAGTCATGAAATGTGAATAGAACAATAAACCGT
>JASCZW010012343.1:0-28838 GCA_034211315.2 Aedes japonicus
ACTTCATTTACGTTGCTCGAGGTTTAAAGACTGTTCCGATAATTATAAATACACTAATGATTCAACCGTCAATTCAAAATGCGTGCAGTATTCGACCAACTTTTGACTGCGTCGTATTTTTTACATCCATATTAAACTGATACAGTCAATTTTTTGTTTTTAATTTTTTGAAACTGCGTGGTCTTTCTCCCGAGCAAATAAAACGGATTGTGCCCAAACGGTGCACCGTCAGGTTAGGTTATGGAAGAAGATGTCAGCGTCAGAGTAGTTTAAACCGCATTACGGAAGTATCATTAACAGTGCTCTTTCGTAGATGCCCCGAGACGGGGTAGAAACATAGAAAGGTAAGGGACTATTTCAAGCATCATCCTTCAGCATCAGTCCGAGATGTAGGGAAAAGGCTAAGTACTTCGGCAACTAATGTTATGTGTTCCAAGGAGAGAATGGCCCTGCAGACTCTTCGGAAGCAGAAGCAGCCAAAACGAAGCCCCAAACAGGCTGAATCTGTGAAACCAAGGGCTCGAAAGCTGTACGACAAACCGCTAACCAAAGAATCGGGCTGTGTTATCATGGACGATGTAACCTGAATAAAACTTTGTTGGGACCCCAGTTTTATAGCTCACCGAAGGGTGGGAATGTTCCTGGATTAGTGAAAGCCATTTACACCTACAAATTCGGCAAGAAGGTAATGGCGTAGCAGGCCAAATTCGGTTGTGGAAAAATATCTCGTCCATTCATTACGACAGACATAATGAATGATCAAATCTACGTAAAGGAGTGTCTTAAAATATGTTGCTACCCTTGATCAAACAGCATAACAAACCTACAATCTTTTGACCTGATCTTGTCATTACTCTAAATATGCACTAGAGTGGTACAAAAGAAACAATCTTGTATTTCTACCAAAGGAGATGAATCCACCAAACTGCCCAGAGATTCGCCCTATCGAAACTTTCTGGGCTTTGACGAAGCCGAAGCTGAGCAAAAACATGAAACCAGCGGATAGTGTTGAACAATTTAAGAAAGATTGGCCTGAAGTGGTGAAAATGGTAGGAGAAAGCACAGTGCAGAAGCTTATGAGTAGTGTTAAGGAAAAAGTAAGAGAACTCGCCTACTTTAAGAAAAATCAAGCAAATTGAAATGAATATGGAAAGAAGACATTGTTATTTACTATGTTAGAAAATAAAATAATCAAAAATCACAGTATAGTCTTTTTTATTTGAGAAAGAAAGTGTATTTATATATTTTGGAACAGACTATATACGATCATCAAATTAATGAACAATAGATCTGATACGGACATATGCCTTCACTTTGTCTTACTGGTGACAGGACGATTTTGCAAAAGTGTGGTTGACCAGACTGTGATCGATGTTACTAAGTGCCTGACTGGCTGTGCAAAATGCAATCGGCTAAAATATTTACCTGCACTTAGTAATTCAGAAAGCACCAAAAATGAAAAAGTGCCACTAAATTATTATAGTCTGCGCCAACAAATAATGTGTGATCAGCATTAAAAATTAGAATGAGCAATAAAGATGAGAAAGATCTTCGGATAATCAATTGCGACCGGTAATCTATCAAATCAGCAACAGCTATTAGTATATGTGCAATTAATATGGCAGTATTTCCGCCAAATTATAATTTGAGCACTAAACTATTCGCATATGTCTTTTAATTTTGTTGATTTTCCCATATTAACAGTAAAATGAGCAATGGATAAATAAATATCCATTGCTCATTTTACTGTTTTTATGGGAAAATCTAACAAAATTAAAAGACATATGCGAATAGTTTAGTGCTCAAATTACATAATTTGGCGGAAATACTGCCATATTTAATTGCACATATACTAATAGCTGTTGCTTTATTTGACAGATTTACCGGTCACAATTAGATTATCCGAAGATCTTTTCTCATCTTTTATTGCTCATTCCTAATTTTTTAATGCTGATCACACATTATTTGTTGGCACAGGCCTTAATAATTTAATGGCACTTTTTTCATTTTTTATTGCTCAAATCTCTCTTTTAATTGATGATTAATTATGCTGCCAAATGCAATCTTGTTCTGAGGTGAAATACTGGTACGACGCGGGTTTTGGTAGAAAATAACGTTATTGTCTCTGTACTAATCCAACGTAGATCGCGCGTAATGGCATGATGCCAGGTCCAGCCAAAATAATGTCTCGCCTCCGTGGGACCGCAGGAAGGGCAACAGACGCTTATGGAGGCACTCGGTGCGGTGAATTTCGCTGTTGATGGTTCCCGTTGTGATAAACGGTTTACTCAGTTTACCGCATTGGCAAAAGGCCTGCCAGAGCAAGTATTTTTTGGTGAATTTGTCCACTTTCTTCTTCCGGAACATCAAACCGTAATTTGGCAACGTAGAACTCCAGCCCCGGTATCTACTTTGCGTCTGCCTTGATGTAGGTTTCGTCATCCATAACCACACATATCGGTTTCGTTAACCACTCTCGATACAGCTTCCTTGCGCGGGATTTGGCCGCCGTGTTTTGTTGATCACGCCGATTCGGTGCCTTGCGGACCTTGAATACACGAAGCCCAGCTCATTTCGTGGTTTGCTGAACGAACCAGGCGGAACACTTTGCCTTAAGATCCGCGTCGCGAATTCAAAGGTTCGGATTACACTTTAAATAATCCAACACCTTCCGGGCCTTCTCAGGGTCAGCTCTCTTCGATTTTCTTCCACTTGCACCCCGCCGCTCGGTCGTCTGGGTCTCCTTAAACGATTTCACCACCCGAGACACAGTTGTATGGGTGATTCCCAGTTGTCTTCCGATCCATCTCATGGTCGCAGTCGGATTTTCCATGACGGCGCGCAAAATTCTCCGGCGATTTTCTTCTTGTTTCGATGACATCTCAATAACCACTGAACCGATCGTTACGAAATTTTGCACATGTAAACAATTCACTGGGCAGGCCTTATGCTACATGTTTATCTCACACTGACTATCTAGGTTTAATTTACATAGGTTTAGGAACAACTTTAAGGCGTATTATAAACTCAAAACTTAATTTATTTGCTGGTTATAGCGGTCTATCAATCCAATTTCTTTATGGTGCACTTCAGAATTAGTACATTTCAAGCCAAACATTGCATTAGGTCTTATGTAACATTTGTGTCAAATCGAGAAAAATAGGATTGAAAATGTTGATTTGTTTTTTCGTAATGGTAAATTAATCATGTAATCTTAAATTTTTGCATGGTTTTCAACGTAAGCCATCGTCAAGATCACAAAGAAAAAGTTGGTTTTGAAGTTTACTATGATTCTAGTTGTGTAATCGATACATTTGTTACTTAGGACCTATTGCATTTACATTTGTAGATTGGACCTGTGAGATTGGTCTTCTGTCAAGTTAGAATGTACATTGGACTTTTTTTGATTGCGATAAGGACTAATAAAAAAATGTTCACACTAGCTTCCTTCTAGCTTTGTTTTTGTACTCTTGTACCGCTTCATCTTTGCAATTAGCAAAAATTCAAATAAAAAGTAGTCTATTATATTTGAGAAACCCAACAACTGGCTACATATTAATTCAATTGGATTATTGTATCAGTTGCACTTATTACTTCAAATACTTGTTCTTAAGCGTAAATGGCAAGGGTTTGTGTAAAAACTGTATGAACTTATGGTTATTTCAGACCCACATATTTAACATTAAAACTCCTAAAATTCCAACGCATCTAAATTTGTTATTCTTGTGCCTGCTACAACGCAACAGAGCTCACATTAGAAAATAAGATGCATTGGTCCTTTATTGATTGAGGTTTGTGCCGAGTTGAGCGATTTTCGATTGAATAAATATGTAGCCGATGTTGGGGTTTTCAAATATGATGGGCTACTGTTTGCTAAATGCAAGAATTAGGAGGTTCGAGAGTTAAACAATAAAGCTAATACAGAATTAATGTGAACATTATTTTACTAGAGCATACCGGAATCACAATAGTCCAATGAATGTACATTCTATCTTGGCAAAAGACCAATCTAACAGGTCCAATCTACAAATGCAAACGCAATAGGTCCTAAGTAACAAATGTATCAATTACACGCCTAGAATCACCCTAAACACCAAAGGCAACATTTTCTTCATAATCCTGATGATGTTTTACGTTGAACATTTGAATAAAGAATATAAAAAATTTCGATCCTATTTTTTTGATTTGAGACAAATCAAGCCAAACAATGCATTAGGTCCTAAGTAACATTGAGAGACTCTCTTTGTCGACTTTCTCTTTGCGTTTCTACGGCTATGTGAAAATATGTTCAAGTATTGTCAACATACAATATGGTAGTATAAAGTGTGATTAAGGAACCAATACGTCGAAAAAATCAGCAAATCGTTTTATAAACAAGCTATTAACCAAAGAGAAAGTCGACGAAGTGAATCTGTCAATGTTACTTAGGACCTAATGCATTGTTTTGCTTGAAATATTGTACATCGGACAAGCGATGACAAAAGTCCAATGTACAGAACTGTGTGATATCAGACGACAGGTACATTGGACGTTTTGTTATCGCTCGTATTTTCAATTTTTTTTAAATTTTAGAGCATAATTTCAAAATGATTCACAGAAAAGTAATGGATTTCTGTCCGAATCGATATTCAACTCGATTTTGTTTATATTGTTACTTAGGACCTTATGCATTGTTTGGCTTGATTTATGCTCCATGTCACAGTTGGCCACGCCATTTCCTTGACGTCTATGCTGTCTGTCTGATTGACGTTTATGTATCGGGCGGTACTGAACTCACCCCGGTAACTAACATTGTGGTACTGAGCTCATTGTTCAGTGGTTTCGCAACATCAATAGTAGTACTCTTATTATTTGCAGTCAATCTCCCTCAGCGTTCACTTTATGGACTTTATCATGCGCAAGACCAAGCTCTCCATCTCTGAGTAACCGGTCAACAATCGGCAAAAGCTGTTGAAGGCAATGGTCGACGAGATTCTCCCGGCGAAGGACCAAGAACAATGAGACATCCCAAGTAACATTGCCAAAACCATCCAGCTTTATTAAGTTTTGTAAAAAAAATATGAAAGCCACTCATTCATGTTATCAAATTATGGTCAGTTGAATAAGCATTTTAAATCCATTTTGCCTACAGTCAATGCATTAAACGGAAAATTGGAATTGAGGGAAGTCACCATAAATGTTTCTAGGTGTAGGCGTTTGAACTTAATGGTTTTAGGGGAGTTTTATAGACCCTCATAATCTATACAAAAATATGTAGGGTTAAGCACTACTTCGGCACAAAATGATTTTCTCCGTCTTGGGGTGTTTTGTTGGCCAAATTGTCTGAAACTCGGTTAAAAAATATGTATAAAAGTACATCTTTTGTGCGAGTTTCAGACAATTTGGCCGATAACCCCCCCCCCCCCTCCCCACACACACACACACACACACAGACACACACACCACAACCACGGCACAAGCATTTCCAAAGTGTCTTTACACGAGCATTTCAAGCAATTAAGTCGCCTTAAATGATGCAACAAAAATACCACTTGTGGGACAATATACAACTGCTATACTGCAATGCTATGATAATGCTTCATTAATGCTATTTTGCATTCGAAATGCTTTTTACAGGCTACAGGCATTTGAAAAGCATTTGAAATCCAGCTTTACAACAGATAGCATTCAAGCTGTTTATATAATGCTAATATAAAGCTTGTATGAAATACAGATTAAGGGTTGATTTACTGCATATGCTAATGCTTATTGGTTACCTGGGTAGTACTTAACCCTAAGGATAATACAAAAATCATGATGGAATGAAAAAATGAAATGGTTGGCGCAGTTTAACGTTTAACTACATCATCCATTAAGTACGTTAAATTCTGGAAAAATCAAACCCCACTCCCCCTTATCGTGACGTTTTATCTATACTTTATAAATTGTTTTTCAGAGGTTCTTAAACCTCCCTCCTTCCTTGAAGCTTGACGTATTTAAGGGATGCCTCCTATTGAATCATCCATACCATATCACCTTGCGTGGATCTCTGAGGTTATACAAATAAAACAACGTTAAATCATGTTTAAATCCACCAGTGTTTATTTGAACAACTATATTTTCAAATCAACATGTTAAATAAAATTTAAGATCAATTCATCTAAAATTCAATTAATGTTGTCATAACTCTGGGGGGTAAAAAAACTGATACCAAAACGATGGGGATGCTTTCTCAATATCCGTGTGGGTATTTTCTCAATTATTCTTGCAATTGCAGATTGCCAAGGCTTTTATTAATAAATTGTTTTCAGTTTATCCTAGTTGTAAAAACAGTAGAAACATATTCTGCCTAAATATATTCTTCTTCTTTCTAGCGTTCCAAGCATATTGCTTTCACAATTTGCTTTTTGCTTGCTCTCAATTTAGTGTTGCAAATGCACTTCCACAGTTATTATTTGAGAACCTACGATTCCCGGTACCATTTTTGCATTAGTATAATTATGAGGCAAGTACCCTCCGCTCAATTTTCAAATACTTCTATTCAATTTTGCACAGCCTGCCGTACACTGATGGAATTATCAACACTTTCTCTTCATATCTTTTTTTCTAGCAAAAGTAACTGTCCACTCTGGGGGGCCTCATGATGATGAGAGAACTATTTCCTTCTACATCATCATAATTGTTACTCCACGTATGGAGAATACAAAAAATCATAACAATTACAATCCTAGAGCGTTTGAGCTGTTTAGTGGAATATCTGTAACTAGAAATGAGAAGAAAAATTAGTATTTTCCATTTAATTTCAACTACCTTTGCTTATCTTGACAGTTACGCGTATTTCGTCTACGATGTGCAGACTTCTTCAGTGTCTCGTACTAATAACTCGACAGTCGAGCTAATTTTTTTTCTTAGATATTATTTAATGTCATTTTCAGAACAGCAGAGAATCAACCAAAGTAGAGGAGCATAAACCAACCACGATATCATTCTGAAGTTTGACATCTGTGGCCATTTGGCCGTATGCTGGTTTTTATGGCAGCCAATAGGTTTTCTGAAGGTTATCAAGTGGTCACAACATCTTTCATTAGAACATTTTCAAAATCTTTATGGTCTTATAAAGGCTTTATTAACTTGTTTTCACAACCGTCTATAGAATGGGCCACTTTGTACACACTTCGAAAGAATTTTGAAAGAAGCATAGAGGAGGTATTGGTAGACACAATATTTTTGAATCTAGTTTTATGAGCAAAACCGCGAGGAGTGCTATACGGCTCGAAGAAATCTAAAATACTTGCTTGGTATATCTGTATATCTATCATATCTACCACACCAAGTTCTCGAAGAAGGTTCTCTTGAAGGGGCGTCTAAGCAACTGTTCTTTTCATCGGGACCAATCCCTTTCAGACGTACTATGCGGAAGAGATGTAGTGTTTTGGCTGGATCTGGCATCGACTCACTACCCAAGCAACACAAAACTGCCATAGTTGGTTGCAGCTACTTGATGTGATGTGATAAAAACCCACCATCAGTACAAAGATTACCTATTTCTGCACGACTGCCTTAGGCGAAAATGCGAAGAACCTAGGTTACCAATTAGCATTAGCATATGCAGTAAACCATCCCTAAATCTGCATTCCAAATGCTAAGTATTATATTACCACTAGCTGAACCCGGTGCGAGCCTTGCAACGCATGAACGAATGAAAAATTAACAGAACTGGCGCGTTTATGGTTTTTGTTCTGAATGAATCTGGTTAAAATGTTTTTGTTTGCTTGTGTGTGTTATTTATGCAAAAAATAGGGTTTGTGTTGTTAATTTAAACCTTGGACCGGTAGTTGCTTTGTGCGTAGAAGCATTTCAAAGACAAACGAAGCCGTATCCTGCCAGTTTGTACGTTATTTTCTCTTGCATAACCTAAGATTTACTTCTTGTGCATAATGTAGGACTGAGAGTAACTCAACCAATTTTTGACTAAAAAGGGGTTCAAACTTTTATCAGAATATGCTTCTTACCCGAGAAATACACATTTTGTGTTTTAGTTGCATGGATAATTCTCATGTTTGGTTCAAATGTCTGTTTTATTGGTTTGAGAGCCCTCCTTCCCCCTCTCCAGAGGGAAGGTGTCTCGAACCACATAAGAATAAAATCCTGCCCAAAAACCCCCACATGCCAAAGTTGGTTATATTTAAAGAACTTCAATTCCAAGAACTCGAGCTTTGCAGAAATTTGTGTTTCATTTGTATAGAAGTCCTCCCCTTCCAGGCGGGGAAGGAGCTTCGAACCATCATAAGAACCTTCTCCGGCCTCAACAACCCCTACATATAAGTTTTTATAACAGTAAGTATGATTCTCATGTTTGGTTGACATTTGTGTCTAATTTGCATGAGAGCCCACCCCTTCCAGAGAGGAGAGGAGTCTCAAACCTCCATAGAAACATTTATTGGTTCCAAAAACTCCCACATCCCAAATTTGGTTCCATTTGCTTGATTAGTTCTCGAGAAATTGGTGTTTCATTGGTGCGGAAGCACCCCTTCTAGATGCAGGAGGGGTCTCGAACCATCATAAGAACCTTCCCCGACTCCGAAAATCCCTGCATAAAAATAGTCATAGCTGTTGGGATATTTCTCATGTTTGGCTCAAATTCGTGTTTCATTTGTATGAAAGCCCCTTCTTCCAAAGAGGGTAGGAATAGTTCTCATGTTTGGTTAAAATTTGTGTTTCGCATGTATGGGAGCCTCCCTCAAAGTAAGGAGAGGTCTCAAATTACCATAAAAACATTTCTTGCCTTCAAAAAATCGCCCATACCAAATTTGGTTTCATTTGCATGGAGGTCCCCCTTTCTAGAGGCGGGAGGGATCTTGAACTATCATAAGATGCTCTCCCGGACCTAAATACTTCTACATACAAATTAGCATAGCAGTAGGTATAATTCTCATGTTTGACTTAAATTCGTGTTTCATTTTTATGGGGGCTCCTTCTTCCATAGGAAGGAGAGGCTTCAAACCATCATAAAAACATTTTTTGCCTTCAAAAACTCATCAATAACAATGTTGGTGCCATTTGCTTTATTGGTTCTCGAGTTATGCAGGAATTTGTTTTTCATTTGCAGCGGATCTCCCCTTTCTGGAGGCGGGAGGGGTTTCGAACTACCATAAGATGCTTTTCTGGGCCCAAAAACCACTGAATAGAAATTTGCAAAGCAGTAGGCATAGTTCTCATGTTTGGTTGACATTTGTGTTTCATTTGTATGAGAGCCCCCCTTCCCTCCTCATATGACGGAAGAGTCTCAAATCACCATAGAAACATTTCTCTCCTTCAAAAACTTCCGCATGCCAAATTTGGTTCCATTTCCCTGATTAGTTCTCGAGTCATGCAGAATATTGTATTTCATTTTTACCGGAGTCCACCCCCCTTTAGGATGGAGAGGGGTCTCAAATCACCATAGAACCATTTTTTGTCTCCAAAAACCACCAGATGCTAAATTTTGTTCCGTTTGCTTGATTAGTTCCCGCATAATGCAGAATATTGTGTTTTATTTGTATGGGAACCGCCCCTTTTATGACGGGGAGGGTTCTCAAGCTACCATAAAAACCTTTTTTGCCTTCAAAAACTCTCATGTGCTAAATTTGGTATCCTTTGCTTGATTAGTTCTCGAGTTATGCAGAAATATGTGTTTCATTTGTATGGGAGCCCCCCTTTTCAGAGAAGGGAGGGGTCTCTTACTACTTTGAGAACCTTTCCCGGCCTCAAAAATCCCTGCATACAAAATTTCACGCCGATCGGTTCAGTAGTTTTCAATCTATTAGGTTCTGACAGACAGACAGACAGAAATCCATTTTTATATATATAGATATCAGCCTCTTGATTACTATCTGTTGTAAAGTAGGATTTCAAAAAATAGCATTTGACGCAACGCTTGTAGCCTGTTATAAGCATTTCGAATGCAAAATAGCATTGATGATGTATTATCATAGCATTGCAGTAAAGCAGCCGTATATTGGGCCAAATGCGGCATTTATGTTGCATTTAAGGTGACTTCATAGCTTGATAGGCTGCCGTAAAAACGCTTCGGAACTGCTCATTGGTTACCTGGGAAGAATCTGTAAATATCCCAAAAGTGTTCTTTTCTATGACTATGACCAAGGCCCGGCTAGATACCGCCACTAATTAAGGTGTTGAAGCTTTTTTGGAGCATTAAAGATAAGAGGTTATGAAAATTTGTTTAATGCCTTTGGGGCTATTCATAAACCACGTAGACTTTTCTGGGGAAGTGGGGTAGGGGGGTTGTTTGACTAAAGTCTACGCTCTATACAACTTTTCAAAAAAGTGTATGGAGAAAAGTCTACGAGGTGAGAGGGGTAATCTGAGATTTTCAAGTCTACGTGGTTTATGAACAAGCCCTATACATTCAGTCGCGAAAACTCGAATTTCGATTTTGACTAATGTAGACGTTAGTAGAGCTCCGATGTTGAAAACAAGAAATAGACAGCCTGTATTAGAATAACTAAAAATAAATTACTCCCTCGCATCACAAAGCTACTTGCTTTCCATGCTACTCTGAGCCTCTGGTTCAAATTAGAGTCAAATCGGTATTTATGTATATATTTACCAAGCAGGTTTGTATGGGAATATTCAAACAATTTGTCGAGAAACATCACTGTTTTAATTTTGTATCACTAGGTGACGCTTTAAGTGTTCATCTATTGTCAAGTCAGTGATAGTTGAAGAAAATTGTTAGCCCAATTTTGTCGAAGATCACAAGGTAATTTTTCAGTCATACTAGATGAATAACATCTCAAATAAATGTGCACGTATTTATGTTAGGCCCTTATGATAGTATTCTAATACTCACAACACCACCTAGCGGAAAAAACCGTAAACTTTCGCCATACATTTTGATAATTTTAATCATACAAATTCCAACCTGCAATGGAAATGGACAAAAATTGATCGATTTGACCAAAAGTAGACTCTGTAAAGTTTATTCAATTGAGCCTTCGCCAATAACAATATTCAGGCTGTGTCTAGATTCACGAATTAATTTTAATTTTCGCTTAAACTTGACAGATGGAAAATAATCGATTAAGGCTTATTTCTGACAGACATCTTATCGAAAGTTTGTTGATCAATCACAAAGGGATTTTATTCGATTATTTCCGATCTGTTAAGTTAAAGGAACACTAACATTAATTCGCGTATTGGTACACAGCCTCAAAAAAGTAAAATGAGTCATGTTATATGCTTCCGTTCATAAACTTATGAAGCATCAGTTACTCAAAGCCTTCCAATCGGCATCGTTATCATTTAACCAGGCCACCCCATGTCTACCAATTTCCAATGACTCACTTCGATCACATGAAAACGCATCAGGTGATTTTCGCACATAAGATATATGAGAATCGGAAGCACATTGCCCGTACTTCACCTTCCTATCAAACACGCTGATGAACAGTTGTAAGCTTGTTAACATCATATATTTCACTTCATCGTCTATCTCATGTGCTCAGCGTAATAAAAACAACCAATAAAACAATGATAATCATAATTGATACCGCTACTCGTTATCAACATCGACTTTCCCTTAAATATCCACAGTTCTGCGCTGTTCAGTCAAGTCATCCCAATCAGGCACACAGAAAACAGCTTCCCAGCTTGATTTGCAGTAACATCAGTAAAATTCTTAATTTATCAGAAATGAAATCCATTCTCGTGTTCGCGATGATCGCTCTTCTGGGATCAGAAGTTTCCTGCGGTCCTATTTCAATCAGCGACAACAACGTCGGAGATATTGTGACACTGGGCGTCAACGTAAACGCGAACATTCAAACCGACATCAACACCACTATCGTCAATGTATTGGCGGCCTTGTTGACGCAGATCGGAGACCTGAACGGGAACATGCCGGCGCTTCCTGAAGCTCCGGAAGCCACACCTCAGCAGAAGGTTTCGTTTCCAAAACCACTGGCTCTGAATGCCATTGATGAGCTGAAGGACGCATTTGCTCAATCAGCTGAAGAAAAAGATGAACGGGACGAGCCACAGCAACCGATGGAAAAACTACAGGAGCTGGTGCAAAAATTGCTGGCCAACCGACAGCCTTAAATCGATTTACATTTGTTTACAATGTGTTTACCGTACCTGATTAACGAGATAATAAACTTAAGATTCTTAATTAATTATGGTTAGTAATAATACTGTGACGTTATCGCTGGGTTCACCAACAAGCATAAATTCAATGTCGGGGAGCTACGTCTCCCAATGCCGATGAATTGAAAATCGTTTCTGCCTAGTGTCCCAAGAAGAAATTTAAATTACTGCCGTTATTTTCCACTCCGCATTAGAGCGAAGGAATTTGCTTGAAAATCCGAAACACTTGGAAAGCAATTTATGTTCGTCGTGGATTGTGCATCCTTCCGTCAAAGGGGTTGACTGCTGGTTTCTATCGAGCTTTGTCTCATTTCAAAACGGGTGCTTTTCCGCTTCAGATTGCGAGAAAGTTTTTAATTTAATTTATGGTTCTGATGTGGGAGCGAACAAGGCCAGAGGACAGCAAAAGGAGAAAGTTGGACTGGATGAAGAATACACATGTGTGAGGGAAGCTGTCGGTTAAAGTCAGCGTTTGTGTTGGCTTCTGATGGATGTGAAGAATGTTGTTAGATAATGGGGCCAGTTGTAAAAGACAAGATTGTGAAGACACGGGATGATATTGCGTTGACAATGGGGTATGGGATATGGGGTTGACAATTTGATTTGCGACCTGTTTCGGAAATTGCGTTTTAATGTAAAAGGTGTAACGATCAAAATTTGTTTCCGGGTGGATTTTGAAAGTTTGAACTCGAACAGGGAAAAAATGTTAAATGTCAGAAAGAGAGCCGAGTTCGGAAAGATTTTTTTTCGATTTTGATTTGCTCGAAGACTTCGATGAGTTCGTCAGACAGGGTAAAATTGATGAACAGCTAAACCAGGATGAAATATTGGACGAAGAAAATATAGAGTTCCTTCCAAAAAAAAAAAAAAGAAACGCGTAGCAAAAACGACAAAACGGAACGAGGAGATTGCCATTAAAGTGGCTCTTTGCCAAGATATTTTAAAACATCCTTGCTTGTTATTTGGTACATCAAACAGCTAAAGATGCTTTTTTCTAACAAAGTTGTAAAGTTTTAACGTTTCTGAATAAACCCATCAGTGTCCAGGAGTGCCGGAAGTACTGGGATGGTTTGAGAGAATCGACTAGGTAAAACCGTAAAACCATATATCTTCAAATAAACTTATGTAAAATAATTCATTTAGTTTGATAAAGCAAAACTCCAAAAGATTTGTGAGATCCGGCTTCAAAATTGCTCATTTTTCAATGCTTCCTGCATGAAAAAACTTACACATATGTAAACAATACGCAAAATCTGTGACGCAAACTTTGCTTGTCACTAGTGTGGAGAAATGTGGAGAAACGTCATCTGGAAAATTTCCCGTGCCAAATCCCAAGTTAAATCCCGTTTCCAAATCCCGTGATGCTTTACCCGAACTGTAAACCAGCCTTAAACATGACGCATTTCTTTTATTTGTTTATTTAAGGATTCTCAACGTCCCACTTTGTTGGTGTGTGCGTGCAGAACGATGCTTCTATTTTGATTTTGACATTTTCTTTTCATTAAAGGTCTGTATCCGCTATAATCCGGACACCTCAAAACATGAATAAAACATACATTTCGTAACAATTTTTCTGTCGTAGTTGTTTATTTCAGATTCATGGGATGTGGTTTAACAATTCGTGAAGACAAAACATAGTTATTCGGTATTTGCATAACATTTTCGAACTTTACGCTTAACTCCGTCCATTAGGGTTTGTACAGACTCTTCAGAAATCATAGAAGCCGTCTTTGTCCAAATTTCTTTGATTCTTTGATTCTTTCTAAAAAAAATGAACTAAAGGATGAGTCGATAGTTATTGCGACACTTTAGATTGATTGGTGAATCGGCAATAGTTATTGGACCTATTTTTTACACTAGTTTACTGTATTATTTATTTCAGTTAAAATGCACTACATTTGCGATTGTTGCCCTCCATTATAGTGTATACGATCATTTTTACTACTACTATTTTTTACTATTTTTTTCCATTTCCTCATAATTTTCTTTTCATTTTTCACCTTTTTTGTTGTCTCCCGAAGTTTGCGCTTCGTCATATCCCAATAGGTTGAAATCGGATGGAGTTCAGGATAGTTTGGTGCATAAATAAAGAGATTCAATGAATTTTCTGCTACTTCCGATGCACATAAAGGGAATGCTAGATTAGGCAGAAAATAATAGGATATTTCATGTAAATTTAAGCCAATAAACCCCTAAATCTAGCCTATTGCATGAAAAATTGCAAGAAAGGTTGTATGGCGCATGAGAGATTGCAATCAATTACGTTATTTACGCCTCCTTTGTCGTAAACATCTTTTTTTTCAGTTCGTTTATTTGTTAGGCTCAGGCGTGCGAAACACATTGCGGAGCCGATATACAATATTGTAATCAACAATGTTTTATTTTTCGATTTTTGTAAAGCAGGGGGCCAATTACTCGTGGCTAGCTCGAGGTTAATGGGTCACATTATCGTTTGAAAGAGGCTATGCAGGTAACTTATCTCAGGTATTAGTTACTACTCATGGTTGCGACATCTACCAAATCCTAATTGTAAACATCTGGATAAATGAGCATTTATTGAGTTATACGCGTTTAATTTGTACAGATATTTAGTGACGGTCGCTTATTTTTAGATTTTTAATTGACATACTACCCTTGCCGTAAGACGTAGTCCACGTCAAAAATGAAAAACTCTTGTTAAAAAATGGTGCACAATCAAGAACTTGACCCTAAGAAAACTGGCAGCAAGCCTGTTGTGTACAGAAAAAATGACTGCTTTATCAGTTGATTTGCAGCTGCCATGGCTAAAATAGTGTAGTAATTCATGTTTAGTTTACCTTGATTGAGAAACTAGGAGAATTTAAAATTAACACTGCATTTGATCACTTAAATAAAATAAAAAATAAAACATCGAAACACTTCTTTCAAATTATCTAGTAAACGCGAGCAAATTCCTGTAATTTCTACTAGAGAAAGCCTATCTTTTGACAGGAAGACTTACACAGAATTTTTCAGTGTCGAGTAATGATTACAGATTTGTTTTGATAAACCGAGATATTTAAGATTTTTGGCAATTGCTTGTCCACTCAAAACCTCAAATTTAAAAAAATTGTACATTTTAGCATCCAATTTCAGTGTGCTTCTTAGTAGAAAACCATTGACACCGACTCGACATTGACGAATGACTGTCTAAAAGTCGATTTTTATGTGTGCCCCCAAAGGATTTCTCCATACATTTTTTTAGAAAATTCTATCAAATTTCTTTCATTTTTTCATGAAGATTCATAGATTCCTTTCGGGTTTTTCTATAGGTATTCTTCAGGAGTTTGTAGCTCTTCTTCCCGGGATTCTTCAATGTGTTTCATCTAGCATTTCATCGGCAGTTTTTCCAAACTTTTTTATGATAATTTTTTTGGAGAAATCCCAGAACATCTTTTGTGATTCTAAAGGAAACCTAAAGAGAACACTTGAAAGAACTACACATAAACTATATGGTACTTCCTGAAATAATACTTGGTGAAAATCCTGATTTTATGGAGAAAATTAAAAAATCATTTCATGCCTTCAAAAACTCGTCCATACCCAATTTGGTTCCATTTGCATGATTAGTTCTCGAGTTCTGCAGAAACATGCGTTTGGTTTGTATGGAAACCCTCCTTTCCAGAGAAGAGAGGGTTCTCTAACTATCATAAGAACCTTTACCGGCCCCAAAAACCCCTCCATGCAAAATTCCACGCCGATCGGTTCAGTAGTTCTTAATTCTATAAGGTTCAGAAAGACAGAAATCCATTTTTGTATACATATGGTAGGTAACGGCTTAAGCACCCCAAGACCCTATTCCAAGCACGGAGTAAACGTTAACCTACAACGCCAATTTTTTGCAGTATGGTGCTTCACTACATAGATTGTCCATCATCTGGCACTAATATGTGCAATAAAAAGATATATTTCAGAGCTGTCCAATATTAGTCGCTGTTGAGCGGCAGCTATGGCATCACTGTTGCTTTTGAGAGAGCCCATGTTTCCTCTCTTCTTTGTTAACCATGGATAAAGCGCGCCGGCATTGCAACATGAAGCCTGCTGTCTCTTACATTTATAGGGGTTTTTTTTTCATTAGGGCGAATCTACAATTGAGAGATTCTCTCCGGGCTCGCTCTCTTTCATTCATAAACCAATCACCTTTACGTTTTTCATTCTAATATTTGTAGAGTATGCTAGCTAGCACTGTTGTGTCTCGATCTGTACTAAAGAATCCCTCGAAAGTTTTAGAACGGCGCTGTAATGAATGAAAGAGAGCAAGCCCGGAGAGAATCTCTAAATTATAGATTCGCCCTAATGAAAAAAAACCCTAGATTTGTTTGTTTTCAAACGAAGCATCCCGTTTGTCGTCACAGTCACTTTGTCTAACATTTCTGTGAGAGTGAATGAAATAAGAACTACACATTGCCAATATAAAATAAAGATCAATGACACACTAAATGTTTGATCGTGTACGTCTGCCTCATAACCTAGTAGACGCTAGTAGACGAGTTTGTGGTCATAGCAATCGGCATGTTTTGATTGATTGTTTTCAAGAGCGGATGGGTCAAACGAAGGAGCGGGTTGAGTAAATTGACGTTTGCAGCAAATCGTGAACTGGCCTATTTCATTTCGCATTCGCACTCATACAATATTGTTAGTTTATGTACAGATTGCGGAGCTGAAGAAAACATTTTCATGATCGAAAATGATCGAAAATCAATGCTTTTGATAAGTCCCTGCAATTGGGAACTTTATTCCATGACTATGAAATTTTCTGAGTTTAATGTTCGTTTCTGAATGTATGTTTGGATAGATCAGAATTAAGCAGATATATTAAGGTCTAAATCTTTTTCAGTTCTAATTAAAAATTACATACAGCTTCATCAAATATCCCAGGTGCTATATGAACTGCTTAAAACCCATCCCGTACCCTAGTTTGGTTTAAGTACAACTGAGTAATAGCGATGATTGACGAAAATGAGTTGGCTGGTTGTGCTCCGTAGTGCTCCGTCCTTTGCATATATATTTTTTCCAAGCGTGCATTGTTGAGCAGTTTGTAAACTCGTATAGAGAAAATTAGCCAACAGAGTCCTTTGTTGCAAATGGAAGAATGTTTTACAATTCTCTGTTCAACTATGTCTGATTTGAAACGTTAATTTTTCCATTATTCTTCATGAAAGAAGGGCAATTGTAGCACGAAATTGAATGCGTGGCTGTTTAGATATTGCTTACCATGCACAATTTTGCGTGCACAATGTTAATAATTCATGCTTGTGGGGTGGTAAAATGGGAGGTCACAAGGGGGTTTGACTGCATTGCTATAAACCGTCTTTTTGTACACATACGCAGCAATATAGAATCTGCAAACTGCCCACTCATGTTGAGGTTATTTCTGCTGACACTTGTTCACTCTGGTGCAGCATAACTAACATAGTTGTGACGATGTAGTTTAGTGTTGTCAAAGATGCTACACACAGTGCTGTTGAAATGCGTCCCGAACTCTTGTATTACATCATCATATTCTACTGAGTTACCTCAACTACATTACAAGGAAAATTACGCTCTATTAAACTTCGTCGGAGCTACTTTGCATGAGGAAAATTTCTCAACACTGGTTGCTACAGGTTGCTTTATTTGCCAGGTATGAGCCAACTTTCCAGACAACATCGTCGTCATCCTTATCCTCCATTCTACGCCATAATGAACTAATGGAGAAACGAATGTATGGGTGTACGTACATAGAGGGCGCAAGGGCTTGTATACCGAGAAGCGGGTCATTTATTGTTTTCATTTCTCGTCATTTATAACTCAGCAGGTGGGCCAGGGAAACTTTGTGTCCAATAAGTTAGCTTGTTGACTGGGAAATCGCGACCATCGATGGGCACCGGATGGATGGCATGGGAATGTGGTGAGGCTCACGCGCTTAAATGAGCAATAAATTAGAAATGCAGCTAATTTATTTCCACTCTGTTGTTGGTAAATATTGCTTTCTTTTCATAGCAACTTTGTTGGCTGGAAAATTTGTTCGTGAACTTGAAATTCAAAACACACTCACTAGTCAGCTTGCGAAGTCTTACTAACTTGACCATCGATGTTGTTCAACGCATACAGACCGTACATGATGCTCATAACTATAAACGTACAAGCAGGGGTGTCATAAGACTCAATTCCGCTGCCTTTCCTTCCTAGCAGAGGGATCATTTTTCATTAAAAGCTTTTCTGTGCTGCTGGCTGGTGGATATTCAGCCTAGCAATATGTTCGTTCGCTTGGCTTTACGGACAATGCATACATTTACTGTAACCACTAACAGCTAGCTACAGTGGCCGTTGTCATGCTTGTGTCGGAAAAGTCAATTTCCTCGGGGAAAAGCGAAGATATCCTGTTCCTGGATTAAGTTTTTATCTCGGCATGGAAAATGCAGTACCTTTTACTGCTGCTGTTGAAAATTTACCATCCCACTTTAAGGCTTATACACATGATTTATTTTATGATGCTCCTCCCTTCGCTTAACAAAAACCCCTTTGGATGAGAAATCGTTGAAACATTTTCCAGGGAATCTGGACGGATCATGGTGAAAGCACATTATAGGAAAAACTCAGCAACATTATTTATGTTTTAAATGTGCTCAAATTAAGAAACAACGAGTGACGTACATTATTAAATGTCACCACGAAAACCACAATCAAAATTTACGGTACATTATTCCACCAACGAGCAGCAGATGTTATTCAACCACCTGTCACAACCGTTGAAAGGAATATAAATCATATCGTTTTCCATTTGCACGTGGCTCATACTCAAGTCGAAGCCGACAAACCCGCAGTCTACGAAGAGATTGTGGTTCTTCCATCAGCACAGACAGCCGGTTCCTTTTGAGCCAGATGAGCATCACACAAAGAACTGCATTCCGATACGTATGTGTGCCAGCTCCTGATCTTCATCTTTCCTTAGCAATTAAAGCTTATTGCTTACTCTCAACTTAGTGTTCTAGATGCACTTCCGCAGCTGTTAATTGAGGTTTTAAATGACAGGTACCATTTTTGCATCAGTATGATTCGGGGAGTCGGGAAATTTATCTTCACAAAAAATACTAGATCAGACCGGAAATCGAGCCCAATCTCCAGCATGGTTTTGCTTTGTAGCAGCGCTTTCACCAACTGAGCTAAGGTAGGACCCACAAGCTCCTGATAGGACTGATATTAAAGATCCGTGTAGATTGACATTTTACGAATGAGTTGTCAGCTCAGCATCTGCAACGAGATTCCATTATTACCGCCGCACTTATTCGATGCTGCTGTTCGTGCATTATTATTACATCACTATGTGTATTGGAAGAAATTCCAAGCATCCATCTAACCCATCATTGACAGTGACGAATCGTATAAAATGGGTATCTGAAAATATTTTCCTGTGGATTGAGGTTGGACATCGTTTTCACATTCCAATAGGAAAGAAAGGCATGATATCTCTGCGTCGCAGTAGGTCAGAAGAATTTTTCATTCTTCTTGTACGGGAGGTATATCATACACGGTCGTTGCGACTTACTCATTGAAGCGTTCAGTTAGGTAAATTTAAAAGTTGTCAAAGTGATGTTACGGTGCAACCCATAAAAATTACGAAAAAATAACAACTGATTTTTTGAGCAGCTTCAAACATTATGTTTGATAATTTTCCATGTGTGTGTAATGTTTAAATATAGTACGCGCAAAAGTCTAGTCTATACACGGTTCCGTGGTGGAACTCTAAGTTGGAACGTCTGCGTAAAACATCTCGTAGGTTGTTTAATAAAGAAAAGAACCTCAGATTAGACTCCCTATAGGAATGCCCTTACTGAGTACAATAAAGAAATAAGAAAATCTAAACGGAGATCCTGGGTTCTAACGTGTGAAAACATAAGCAATAGTCCGGAAGTCGCAAGACTTCAGAGGGCTCTTGCAAAGGATCATACAATTCAACTTGGGAATCTGAAAAATGGGGATGGAGTTTTTACAAAAACTCCTAGTGAAACTTTAAAGCTGATTATGGAAACACATTTTCCTGGATCAGTTTTGTGTGTAGCTCCAATCAAAGATGGATCACTTGAAGTTGAAAAAAGTTCTACAAGGACATCTCAAATGTTTGTTAGAACTAAAATTGCTGCAAATGACTTGGCTGACAAAATCTTTAAGAAAGCCAGGGTAGAAAATGCGTTGAGATCTTTTCAGCCTTACAAATCTGCAGGAATGGACGGGATATTTTCAGCATTACTTCAAAACGCCGAAGCAGTGTTGATTTCGCCATTAATTGAGATTTTTAAGGCAAGTTTAAGACTCAACCATATTCCAATTTTATGGACACAAGTAAAAGTTATCTTCATACCTAAAGTAGGAAAACGAGACAAGGCGCATCCTAAATCATAAAGACCCATTAGTCTTTCATCAGTCCTATTAAAGACTATAGAAAAAGTGTTGAATGATTATATCAATTCAAATTACATGAACAAGTATCCACTATCTGAGTTCCAGTTTACTTACCAGTCTGGTAAGTCAACAGTTACGGCACTGCATAGTGTGGTTTTAAAGGTAGAAAAAGCTTTATCGGTAAAAGAAATAGCACTTTGTTCTTTCTTAGTTATTGAAGGAGCTTTCGACAACGCTTCCTATTCATCTATGGCTCATGCCATGAAGAAAAGGAACTTTGACATGAACATAATTAACTGGGTTCATACCATGCTTGCAAAAAGAGAAATCACTTCAGAGCTGGGAAGTTCGTCTATTACAATACGGGCAACAAAAGGTTGTCCGCAAGGAGGAGTCCTCTCACCACTTATGTGGTCCTTAGTTGTAGACGAGCTTCTAAGAAGCTTAGAGGAAAAAGGTTTCGAGGTTGTAGGTTTTGCAGACGATGTAGTCATTATAGTGAGGGGGAAAATTTGACAACATTATTTCAGAAAGAATGCAATGGGCCCTAAAATTTACCCAGTCTTGGTGTATCAAGGAGGGCCTTAGCATTAATCCAGCAAAAGTAGTAATTGTACCTTTCACTAGGAAAAGGAAGTTTAGTCTAAAAACGTTTCAGCTAGGAGGATTAAAGATCCATCTTAGTGAACAGGTTACATACTTAGGAGTTATACTGGATGCCAAACTGAACTGGAATGCTCATCTTGATTGTGTGATCGGTAAGGCAACCAGTGCTTTCTGGATTTGCTCAAAAACATTTGGCAGAAAATGGGGTCTAAGACCAAAAATGATAATGTGGATTTATACATCGATAATACGTCCAAAACTATCGTATGCTTCTCTTGTGTGGTGGCCAAAAACAAAAGAGGCTACTGCACAGAAAAAGCTTACAAAACTTCAACGGCTAGTGTCCATTGCTATTACAGGAGCGATGCGCAGCACTCCATCAAATGCGTTGAATGCAATGCTAAATCTGCTGTCTTTGCACGAATACGTGCAACTAGAAGCGGAAAAGAGTATGGTTAGACTTAAACGGTTGAAAACTTTCATGTCTGGTGACTTAGTCGGTCACCTGAGCATTTCACAAAGCTTTCAAAATGGGCCAGTGATGTATATGAATGGAGACTGGATGAAACCTGTGGAAAACCATGACATCCCTTACAAGATATGTGAAACGTCACGTATAGATTGGGAAGTCGGAGGTCCCACTGTTTGTCATGGCTCAATAAAATTCAAGCAAAACAATGCATTAGGTCCTAAGTAACATTGAGAGATTCTCTTCGTCGACTTTCTCTTTGGTTAATAGCTTGTCTATTAAACGATTTGCTGATGCTTTCAACGTATTGGATCCCTTATCACACTTTATACTACCGTACTGTATATTGAAAATAGTTAAATATGTTTTTACATAGCCGTAGGAACGCAAAGCGAAAGTCGACAAAGAGAGTCTCCCAATGTTACTTAGGACCTAATGCATTGTTTTGCTTGAATTCTTCACAGATGGCTCAAAAATTGGAACAAAAACGGGAGCAGGAATCTTCGGCCTTGGGATAGAAATCTCAGTGGCGATGGGAAACTATCCAACGGTTTTCCAAGCGGAAATCTTTGCTATAATAAAATGTGTTAACGTTTGTCTGAAGAGAAAATATAGATATGCAAATATTTGTATTTTTACAGACAGCCAAGCGGCACTCAAAGCGTTAAGTAATTATAAATGTACATCCAAACTTGTCTGGGAATGCATTCTTTCATTGCGAAAGGTGTGCCAAGAGAACTCGGTAAATTTATTCTGGGTTCCGGGACACTGTGGCATTGAAGGCAATGAAAGGGCAGACGAGCTTGCTAAACAAGGTTCAAAAGCACAGTTTATTGGCCCAGAACCATTCTGCGGTATATCATACTGTGCCATAAAAATGGAATTAAAATCTTGGGAAGAGCAAAGGGTGATGACCAATTGGTTGGTCACCACAAAGTGTTCTCAAGCGAAAAGGTTTATAATTCCAAATGTTACAATTAGTAAAAAGCTTCTGGAGCTCAATAAGAGAGTTCTTTGTGCCTATACTGGCCTAGTAACCGGACATTGCCCGAGTTATCATTTGAAAAACATTGGCCAGGTTCAGAATGATATCTGTCGTTTCTGTAACATGGAACGTGAAACCTCGCAACATCTGCTTTGCAGTTGTGATGCTGTGTACAAGAGCAGACTTAAATTTCTGTACAGTGGCTATATCCAACCTAAAGAAATTTGGACTGCAAATCCTGGGAAGGTGGTGGGTTTTATAAACTCAATTTTGCCTGACTGGGAGACGCGTCTTAGGCTGGTCACTTGACAAATGGTGATCTAGCTTTTAGATGCGAATTAGTATAGTAAACAGGGGTATACCACAAAAGTTCAACTCAGTGGACGCAGTGGTTCTACGCCACAACAAAAAAAATAAAAAAAAATACACGGTAAATCTGAAGTATGCAATTTTGACTTCCAAGTAGGTACTTTGCTTGAAGACTGGAATTATGCATAAAATGCCCGAAAATGTTTTGTGCAAAAATGTTTAAGGAGGTTATACGTCAAAAAGTGAATAAATTTTAAGCATTTTGCACCATGTGAAAGAGATTAGAAACTATCACGCTCATTCGGATTTACCCAAACTTGAGTAAAATAAACCCAAAGTCATAAAAATTGGAACTACTCTTAATCTGGGTAACCGGGTAAAAATCCAAATATGGGTAAGCCTACAATTTATTTGGTTTTGGTTCACTTTTACTCATTACTATAAAATGTGGTTTCAATGGAAATTGGGTAAAATATTAAAATATAAAAATTCCCTAGGCTGCTAAAGTTCAGCTTTTTCTTTTTATTCTTTTCATAAAAAATAACTTCTATGCATCCATTATATTGTGTATCCACGATGGCTAGCTCTTATAAAGCAGTTGATCCTCGGCAACACTCATCACGGTATCCAGAACCCAGTGCATTCTGAGAATTCCTTGGCCATCAGCCCGACCAGTTCGAACAGGCTCTGCTGGAAGCAGTTAACTTAACTTAAGTTAACTGGTTAACTTACGCTGATCGAACATGTTTATCATGTCACTCGTCAAGTTTTCATCGAGGCACTTGTAAACCAATAAATCCTGGATGACGGCCTTGCCTGTACGCACTCCCGCGTACTTAACGACGACGACTGCACATATTGGATGCACTCGCGAACGATCTTCGACGTGCTTTCGAACGAGTTGAGTTCTGGATAAGCAACCGGAACAATTCGAAAATCTTATCCCTAGCATCCGGAAAGCGTCCCGTAGCTTCGATGCAACGCTGTAGGAACGCAGGCTGGATGAGTTTACTAGGGTATCTAAATAGTATTCTGGTTCGGCAAAAATTTGGCCATTTCCGGCGCGCCTAAATTCTAAATGGTCAGGATGCATTCTTATGACCCTTCTATATAAATAAAAATGAGTTGGGGTTTCCTTTGTCACGATTTAACTCGCGAGCGGAAGGACCGATCGGCGTGAAATTTTGTATGCAAAGATTTTTGGGGCCGGAGAATAATTTTATAATGGTTTGAGATCCCTCCCTTCACTGGAAAGGGGGGCTCCCATACAAATGAAACACAAATTTCTACACAACTCGAGAACTAATCAAGCAAAAGAAACCAAATTTTTCATGTGTTAGTTTTTGAAGGCAAAAAAGGTTTTTATGGTAGCTTGAGAACCCTCTCCGTCATAAAAGGGGGGGCTCCCATACAAATAAAACACAATATTCTGCATAACTCGGGAACTAATCAAGCAAACGGAAAGAAATTTAGCATGTGGTGGTTTTTTAAGACAAAAAATGTTTCTATATTGGTTTGAGACCCCTTCCCATCCTAAAGGTGGGGGAGGCTCCGATTCAAATGTAATACACTATTCTGCATGACTCGAGAACGAATCAAGCAAATGGAACCAAATTTAGTATGTGGTGGTTTTTGAAGACAAAAAATTGTTCTATGTTGATTTGAGACCCCTTCTCTTTCTGAAAGGGGGGGAACCTATTCAAATGAAACGCAAATGCTTGCATAACTCGAGAACTGATAAGAGAAATGGAACTGAAAGAAGTTTGAACTCCTTATTACGCAAAAAAAAAACTCATTAAAAAGCATCAGTTCTATGTAATGTTCATTCATTTAGTTGCAGGCGTAGCAAAGCTAGCACCGGGATCAACTAGTTTTTTATAAAATGCAATCTTTGTACGGGTTTCTTCCCGATTTTCTGATTCAAGGCGTTCCCAGCTGTATTTGCTCTACCCAACAAACAATTTCACAAATCAAACTATACTTAAACTGCTAAGAAAAACTTAAGTGATTTTTACATATGATTTAGCGGTCATTCGACAATCAAAACATTATAATTCACTCTACACAAATTTTGTTTCTTTAATTTGTGTTAAGATGAGCAATATGAACAACATTAAACCGGAACTCAGACATTTGTATTGTAAATGTTAACAATAACAACATTTTTATTACGCTTTTCATACAATAGCTATACCTAACAAACATCGGTGTTGAATTAGAGCTTGTTCAAACAAATTTGGAGAAGCTATTCAGCTATTCTAGAAGAAACAGCTGAATAGCTTCTCCAAATTTGCTTGAACAAGATCAATTCAACACCGATGTTTGTTGGGTAGTTGGGAACATAGAAAAAAAATTGTTCCTAGCATTGGGTCTACCGTTTGCTTGTTAAATCATTGTTATTTAACCAATGTGACCTGTTAGTTTATAACATGTGACTATATTCTGTACATATTGGCTGCATTATTCGGTTTATAGGTTCAATTTTGGCAAATTTAGATCATTCGAAGATCGTATAGATAATCTGTTCAGCTTAACCAGTAAAGTCATGGTGTCTAAAAAGTCAAGGAAATCGAAAACTCCGCGGAAGTGAACTACTATAAATTGATTAATTATGTCTCAATTGCTTTGAAATAAATTGTTCATGCTGATAGCAACATGATTTTGTTGATAATCGAAGAAATAATGACATATTTGGTACATAGGCCGAATCAAGGAGCTAGGCTAACATTACATCCCGTTACCCTAATTGAAATGTGGAACAATAAATGCACCAAATTTTATATGCAACGCAAATGAACTGTACATCGGAGACGAATTTCGGCATTTATTTAAATAACCTTATTTTATTCCATAAATGTGAGTTATTTGTGCACCGATTTCAGTTCTGTTGACGCCAAAATCCTCAAATAATTGATCAAAATTTCATTATGACTGGATGATCATGAAGATACGACCAAAACAATACCTGAGAGCACATAATTGTAGGATGAAAATATACTCATTGCAGTTCAAAAACGGACAATTCGCACTAATCGATGCCACTTGCATTCTATTGTGTCACACCTGGTGCTTTTTATGGCACATAATATGTGCCATACAGCGAACTAGATGCCACACTATGCGACTCTATAGAATTAGAGCAGGATCGATTGGCGCGAGTGGTCTTGTCCGGTTTTGAACCCAACGAGTATATTAAACAATTACACAAAGTCTTCATTTAATATAACTGCACAATATTCAAAGTAATGTACTCGTTTAGCTTCTTGAATCCTTATCGATAATCAGAATTTATGCTTAGGATTGTCTAATAGTTCATTTTATGGACTGAATATATGAAACCTCTAACATTTATGTAATTTCCCCTTTTATATTACGTAACATAAACAGTTCGCTATACACTATTCATGAAAATATTTTTATCACATCGACGAATAATACGTTCAGGATTGTCAAATAGTTCATTTTATAAACTGAAAATATGACATTTAAAATATTCATGTATTTTTTGTTGAAAATGTGTTTACAGTACCTCATTGGCCTCATTTTACTTCGTGATTATGATGAAGTGTTCAGTCTCACCATCAGTGGATTAATTCGGGGTTTTTTATGCACGATGTCTTCGTAAAAAAATATTTTTTGGTAATGAATTACATTTAATTCTGGATCTTAAAAAAATTATTACATTAGCAAACGCCGTACACTGACCGAACTATCAACACTTCTCTTCATATCTTTCATTTCTAGCAAACATTACTGTCCACTCTTGGGGCCTTATGGTGATGACCGAACCTTCCATGGAATAAGGTGTGGCCCAGTTAGAATTGGAACATATGCTATTGCGCATATTTGAATATACATTTACAAAATAGTACTCTGTTTTAAATAAAATGTTCGACTTTTTTTTAAACTTCAGAGGGAAAATACTACAAAAACTGCAAACATACTTTTGCATATAAAAACTAATAAACGATACATTAAAAACTTAAAATCGTTCCACAAAGAACGCTTTCATGACCCATAAAACTCTGGTCAATATCCATAATAAAATGTTTATGATCCATAAAATTTTTCAATGTGATCCATAATTTATACAAAATTTAGCAATAAAATGTCAAAAATGTACCGTTATATATCTAGGGTATGATCCGTAAAATTGTACGGATTACCCATAAACATATAGCAAATGTTCCATACAAGGTTCAATATCATTCCTTAAAGTTGTAAAATTGATCCACAGAATGAAACATTTGTGCACTAAAATACGTACCCATGATTCGTAAATTATTGAAAATGTTCCATAAATAAATTGTCTATGATCCATATAACAATGAATAATAATCTATAAACTCATATAAATGAACCGTAGCAAATTATTCTTATAGAAAATTTTCTCAACTACAATTTTTCCAAACATTGGTTTTCAGAAAAAAAATAATCAAACAGCTCCTCAGTTAGACACACTATATTGTACAATGTGACATAATAGCCACGATTTGTTATGCTGTACTCCAAGTACTAGAAATATCAATGTTGCCTGCTGAGCAGTTGAGGATTGAAGAACTAAGGAAGTAGAAAGCGGTCGATGTTTCCGATATCGTCTTCAAATTAACGACTGATTCAAGCATTTGCCCGGTATAATGCAAACGGAGGATGTTTTTTGTAGTTAGGTCCGACGAGCGATAGCGAGTTGGACGGCAAGCGTTTGCCCGGCGTAATTTTATAAAAAAAAAATTTAAATAACAGTTTGATCAAGCCTTAAATTTGACATGTAGAGTAACTGTCCCCATATTAATGTCATTGTTCCTTTATACATCCTACGATGGATCAAACAATTGGGCAGTTAAAGGATCGGTTTCGTTTTCTAATAATGTTTGCTTACTTTTATTAACAACAACAAACATTACTAACTAATCCTGTCACCTGTCCATTGTTTAATTTCAAGTAGGATGAATTGCAAAGTGATGAGATTAATATTGGAAAATCTTCCCTAGTTCTTTACATGCACGAGTTCTCTTTAACAAATTGGGAAACATGTGTTGCAGTTGCGGTCGTAAAAGAACGTAAAATCGCGAAAGTAAATCAGCTCTCTGAAAAATTGAAAATCTTCTAAAAAGCAATCCTTTTTTAATAGCAATATTTGCGACGCATAGCTAAAGAAACGGACATGTTAATAGATCTGAGCAGTAGCGCAGTCAAGGATCAATTTCCCCGTAGCCAAAATTTAAAAAAATATAAACCCAACATTGTAATAATTCTGGCATAATTTATGGATCCTACATATTATTTTTAATACCCAAAGTTTATTTCCTATGGGCCATATTTAGAAGCTTTTGGTTAATTTTTCAAAACTATCATGGATCATTGACGATTGGATCAATAATTTTTTGATCATGTGTATATATTTAAGTTCACAAACGTTACATTCTAAGGATCAGTTTTACAACTTTAAGGAATGATATTGAACCTTTTATGGAACATTTGCTATATGTTTACGGGTAATCCGTACAATTTTATTGATCATACCCTAGATATATAACGGAACATTTTTGACATTTTATTGCTAAATTTTATATAAATTACGGATCACATTCATACATGGATCATATCCATTTTATTATGGATATTGACCAGAGTTTTATGGGTCATGAATACGTTTTTTATGGAATGAATTTCAATTTTTAATGGATCATTTTTTCTGTTTAAAGGTGCAAACTTAGGGGTGCCCTACAAAAAATTTCGATTCCATAGAAATTTGCGAACTTTTCCCGGAATACGTTTCATACACCGAAGTACATTATTCTCATCCATCGTTATGGCAATCTTATTCCACTTGGTTCTCATTTCATTGACGCTGTTAACGACACTGCCATTCACCATCAGCTTCCTCTTCATAATAGCCCAAAATCTCTCTATCGGTCTGCGCTGGGGACAGTTTGGTGGCTC
>JASCZW010012344.1:0-28839 GCA_034211315.2 Aedes japonicus
GATGAATGGTTATTAGGTAAAAATTAAGTAAACTCATACTTTCTAATACATTTGTTTTGAAAGCTTTTTTCATTTACTTTTTCTGTTTTTCAAACGTCACTAACTCTCTGAAGAATTCAAGCCAAACATTGCATTAGATCCTATGTAACATTTGTGTCAAATCGAGAAAAATAGGATTGAAAATTTGAATTTGTTATTTAAATCGAAATTGTAACTTAATCATGTAATCTTTAATTTTTGAATGGTTTTCAACGTAGGCCGTCGTCAAGATTACTAAGAAAAAGTTGGTTTTGAAGTTTACTATGATTCTAATTGTGTAATTGATACATTTGTTACTTAGGACCTATTGCATTTACAATTGTAGATTGGACCTGTGAACTTGGTCTTCTGTCAAGTTATAATGTACATTGGACTTTTTTTTATTGCGATATGGACTAATAAAAAAATGTTCACATTAGCTTCCTTCCAGCTTTATTTTTATGCTCTTGTACCGCCTCATCTTTGCAATTAGCAAAAATTCAAATAAAAAGTAGTTTATTATATTTGTGAGCCCCAACAACTGACTATATATTTATCCAATCGGATTATTGTATCAAGTGCACTTATTACTTCAAATACTTGTTCTTAAGCGTAAATGGCAAGGGTTAGTGTACAAACTGTATGAACTTATGGTTATTTTAGACCCACATATATAATATAACATTAAAACTCCTGGTTTACATATCACGCAAATCATTCTTTTTATACTTAATTTACTTACTTTAGTAAATTGAGGGATCTTCTAGGAATGGGTGCATAGCGATGGTAATTTGTAATTCACCCAGCAAATAGGTTTCAAAACAGGCATAAAAATGTGAGAAAATTTCGTTAAAAAGGATGAAACCAGCTTACCGTGCAAAACCGTGTAATAACGGACCAACGCATCTAGTTTTGTTATTCTTGTTCCTGCTACAATGCAACAAAGCTCACATTAGAAAATAAGATACATTGGTCCATTATTGATTGAAGTTTGTGCCGATTTGTGCGGTTTTCGATTGAATAAATATGTAGCCGATGTTCGGGTTCTCAAATATAAGGGACTACTGTTTGCTAAATGCAAGAATGAGGGGGTTCAAGAGTTCAACAATAAAGCTTATACAGAATTACTGTGAACATTATTTTACTAGAGCATACCGCAATCGCAATAGTGCAATGTACATTCTAACTTGGCAAACGACTTATCTAACAGGTCCAATCTACAAATGCAAACGTAATAGGTCCTAAGTAACAAATGTATCAATTACACGCCTAGAATCACCCTAACAAAACCCTAACAAAACATATCACAAAAGTTCAACTCAGTGGACGCTGTGATTCTACGCCCCAACAGAATCACCCTAAACACCAAAGGCAACATTTTCATCATAATCCTGACGACGTTTTACGTTGAAAATCTTACAAAAATTAAAGATTACATTACGATTTCAATAAAGAATATTAAAATTTTCGATTCTATTTTTTCGATTTGAGACAAATATTGCTTGAAGTAGTTGAATATTATCCATCGAAGAGAAAAACTTTTTGCTTGTTTCCATTCTTCGAACAATCAGAACACGTGTTTTGAGAAGAAACATGTAGGTCCTATGTACATCTGTCAACATTTTAGACAAACATTGTACATTGGACAAGCGATGACAAAAGTCCAATGTACAGAGCTGTGTGATATCAGACGGCAGGTACATTGGACCTTTTGTTATCGCTCTTATATTCAATTTTTTTCAGTCTTAGAGCATAATTTCAAAATGATTCATAGAAAAGTAATGGATTTCTGTCCGAATCGATATTCAACTCGATTTTGTTTATATTGTTACTGAGGACCTTATGCAATGCCGCGCATTTTGACAGGTAACACAAAACTGAGCACTCTTTTGATGCTATGTCATTCAGAAATATTTAAACAAAAGGACGCAGCCAAAACATGTTGAAATAATTCATTATATTCAAAGTGACCGTTAAAATAAGATGTGCTTATACTTTCTGGAACAGTCGTTAGCTAATCGTACACAGATAAAAAGAAACATTCAATGTTCTGCGTTATCTAATGCACGTGTAAAGAGAATGCTAGCTTTGGCAGAAAATAGTGGGATATTTCATGGAAATTCAAGTCAGATAACGCCTGAATCTACTTTGTTGTATAAAAGATTGCAAACATTGTTGTATGGCGCATGAAAGATTGCGAAAACATTTCGTTGTTTACGCCTCCTTTCGCTTGGAATATTTGACACCAACTATATCTTCCATTCCAAGTTTCCGAAGAAGTCGCTTCTCTTTCCACCGTGGCTTGTGGTAAACAAGAAGATCTGCAGTACCATGTGCCTGCCCGAAGTTGTCGCCTTCATAAAGAAGTATCACACGAAAAGAATGTCCCCATTGTGCTAAGAGGTCTCTGAAGAGATAAATCGGCTGAAGATAAACGTTTTATTGAAGACTCCCAACGTCCCCCCGGCTGCGATAGATAGAAAATGTAGAATCTGCTCAAATCTGCTCAAATAATTTTGCGGCCAAAAGGAGAAGCCAAGGCCAAGAAAGAACTCCAGAAATCCATCTTTTTATCGGACATCGCTAACGATTTCTGTCAACTGCTCTACGGCCACGCGTCAGACTGTCAAAGCGTGTTTGTAGAAAACTCAAGAAACGAAGGATTTAAGGAAAATTTGTTGCAGTGAATTATCTTTTGTTTTTTTTATTAGTCTATTTTTTAATGCATACGTTAGCAAAATTTTTAAAAATACTGAAGTTCGTTAAATTTATTTGATATACTTAAGCCTTCAAACGCTGTTTTTGTTTTAATTCTCAGAACGGTATCGAAGACCTCGTCGAAAACTTCTTAAAAGTTTTTTGAAACTTAGTACCATTCAATGCTTAACTTTACCTCATATTATTTAATTTTCTTTTTGTTATTCTTATCTGAAATTTTCCCAAATTTGGCTATTATTTCGTAAAAGTTGTTTTTCGCATTCTTTTTCTTTGATTTAGTAATTTTAGAAAAATAATATATTCATTTTTTTTTATTTGGATATGTACCCTTTAAATTCTAAATAAATTTTGAAAATTGCAGGGCAAACTTGTCAACAGATGTCGAAAGGCACGTGGAAAGGCATTAAAAATCCTAATTCCCAAGAAAATATTCAGTAATTCAGAAAAATTGCTTCAATGCATATAGAAGTTCAACTATTTTCAAACTTCAATCCGCTTTACTAAATATTACTGAACTTTAGATAAATTCCTCAAATCTTTTAAAATTTAAACAAGAGTTTTCTTCTTAATTGCTCTACTTTTCAATTACGTTTAAGTCATATCTTCTTAATTATCTGATAAGTTTAATAAATTTTTATGATTTTTTTTCAGTAGGATAAATGGATTTGTAGTTTTTGTTTTAAATAAACATGCTTCATAACTATAAATTAGAAGAAAAATTAGTAATCTCCATTTAATTCCAACTACCTTTGCTTATCTTCGACAGATACGCGTATTTCGTCTACAATGTGCAGACTTCTTCAGTGTCTCGTACTAATAACTCGACTGCTTCATAGTTTTCACAACCGGCATAAAATCTTAAGAAATTTAATAAAAAGTTTTTCAAACTTATTGATACTCTTCAAATATTCATTGATTTCTTTTTTCAACGTTTGAAGCGTTAATTTTTAAAAGCATTTCTTGACTTCTACCCTTAACATGTAATGAACCTTTAAAAAAGCCTGGGGATTCAAAAAAAGTTTCCATTCCAATGCTGTCAAAAATCAATAACATAATAATATGTTTGAATAACACTTAAGTTATTTCTATTTGAAATATATTAATTACTGTTCAATGGCATCATTTAAAAATTAGATAATTTAGCATGTAAAATGACCAAACTCTTGATTTACAGTAATTTTTTGAAATATTCTGTTTTATCCGGGTAAGTACAGTGCTGGTTAGTCTTTTTTTTTTCATCTTTAAAAAAAATGTGTCCTGAACAGTTTTTTTACAGTCCCGCTTGTACTATCTTTTTTCTTAAATTATTATATTTATATATAAAAATGTCTGTCTGTCTGTCTGTCTGTCTGTCTGTCTGTCTGTCTGCCTATCTGTCTGTCTGTCTGTCTGTCTGTTTGACCTAATAGACTCGAAAACTGCTGAACCGATCGGCGTGAAATTTTGTATGCAGCGATTTTTGGGACCGGAAAAGGTTCGTATGATGATTTGAGACCCCTCCCTTCACTTAAAAGGGGGGCTCCCATACAAATGAAACACCAATTTCTACATAACTCGAGAACTAATCAAGCAAAAGAAACCAAATTTAGCATGTGTGAGTTTTCAAAGGCAAGAAAGGTTTCTATGACGGTTTCAGATCCCTCACCTTCCTGATAGGGGGGGCTCCCATACGAATGAAATACAATATGCATGCATAACTCAAGAACTAATCAAGCTAATGGAACCAAATTTGGCATAACTCGAGAACTAATAAAGCAAATGGAATCAAATTTGGCAATGTGGATTTTTTTGAAGGAAAGACATGTTTCTATAGTGGTTTGAGACCCTTCTGCCCTCTGAAAGGGGGGGGAGGGGGCTCCCATACAAATGACACGTAAATTTCTGCATAACTCAAGAACTAACAAAATAAATGGAACCAAGTTTGACAGATGAAGGTTTTTGAAGGAGAAAATTGTTTCTATGATGATTTGAGACTCCTTCGCCTTCTGAAATGGGGAGTTCCAATACAAATGAAACACAATTTATTGCATAACTCGAGAACTAATCAAGCAAATGGAAACAAATTTTGACATATGGTGGTTTTTGAAGAAGAGAAATATTTCTATGGTGATTTGAGACTCCTCCGCCTTCTGAAAGTGGAGGGGGGATCTTCCATACCAATGAAACACAATTTTCTGCATAAGTCGAGAACTAATCCTGCAAATGGAACCAAATTTTGAATATGGAGGTTTCAGAAGGAAAGAAATGTTTCTATGGTGATTTGAGACTCTTACGCCTTCTGGTGGAGAGGGGGGGGGGGGGCTCCCATACAAATGAAACAAACATTTCTGCATAAGTCGAGAACTATTCAAGCAAATGGAACCAAAATTGGTATGCGGGGTTTTTTGAGTGCAAGAAATGGTTTCTATGGTGATTTCAAACACAAATTTCAGCCAAACCTGAGAATTATCCAGGTAACTAAGCCACAAACTGTGTATTGTCTGGGTAAGAAGAATGTTCCGATAGAAGTTCTTAGTAAAGAATAACTCATTCAAAAAATAAAATAGAAGCGTAAGTTCTATGTAATGTTCGTTCATTTAGTTGCAGGCATAGCAACGCTTGCACCGGGATCTAGTAGTATATATAAATATCAACAATATCAAAAAAACTTGAAGTATAAAAACTAAACCATTCTCAAAGGTTCTTGAAGTATAGTGAAAGTTTTTTCTCAAAGTTTTAAAGCTTAAAAGTACTAAAACTTATTTTTGACCGAGGCCTTCCGTAACATCAGGGGCTGTATAGCCAAGAAAAAAATGCACATAGTTTTTAGTTCGGAAAGTAGCAGCACATCGGTTCCTAGCTTGATGATTCATTATTCCTAAAAACATAACTCACGACACAAAATCCCTCAAATTTTTGTGTTGAAATAACACAGCGAATCAAAATAAAAACAATCCTTTTTATCACCGAAAAACGCAACAATTTATGGTTAGGTTTACTTAGGTGCAAGTGGTTCTAAAATAGTGAACCAATTTGAAGTCGCTAGTTTCCTAATGATTGTTGATAACATGCATTTATGAACGATTCACTGAACTAAAACGCTATGAGAAATAAATATGACAACATTTGTCTATTTTTATTAGAACTATTAACTAAAGCATTGCTAAAGAACAAACCAAATGTAAACGGGTAATCAGGGTAAGTAATCAGACAGCTATAAATGGAAAATAAAGCTCAAACACATTTGGGATATTTTCACAAATCTCGAGTACTTTTTTCAAAAGGACGTAAGTCACAAAATGTAAACAAACGCGTTCTTCATGACATGTTATTAAAAAATCACGTATATATGCTCATATTTGTTGAACTTTCTGATGGATTATTTCTGAAAGTTTTAACTAACTTTTTACAAAACGATGTAAAATCACTTTTGCACTTTTTGGGAATAATGTACATACGCCGCTTGTGTTGAAAAGTAACTTGGGATTCATTGTTATATCATTTAAATACCCCTTAACGACGCGTTAGTAAACGACTTTATACCACAAGGTAAAACATTTAGATTTTTTTTAGTAAAAATTGTTTTTATTTAGCAAAAATATGTTTACAACGTTTTGTTGCAGAAAAAAATTATACGTCATTTTGATAAGTTCGACAAATTGACGTAACATTTCGACGTATCAACATTGTCATTCGCAGAATGACGTATAATTTTGACGCAAGTAACATGCCATATATCATACTGGCTTACCAAAATGACGTATTATCGTTTTTTTTTATTGCAGACCGTTGTAAGAAACATTTTTCTAAATGAAACTTGAATTTTCACTCCTAGTGTAATTTTTAAGCCCAGTGATGTAATATCTTTTACCAATGTGTCATTAAGTGGAATTTAATTAGGATAAGCATGTCCGGTTTTCAAATAGGAATATCAATAAACTCCAAAAAGTTCAATGTTGATTTTCTCATTTTCGTCCAAATGTTACTTAAGACCATTTGAAAAAGTACTCGAGAAATGTCTGTGTAAATACAGAAATGTCTGTATATCTGGCATCCCTGGTTCCAACACGAAATCTCGCTTTGACCTTCAACCGGCATTTGCCGGATCATTCATTTCAAAGCGCAAAATAAAATAAAATACGACGTATGTCTGCGAGCATCCGAATCCACCAGACGGAGGCCTCTAAAACTAATCTAAACGAGCCGCATACAAAAAAAATTCGCGAATTTGCAAATTCACCACCACCAACCAGTCGAACTGGTTTCGCAGCGCCAAAATGCGTGCGAAAAAACTGCCGGTCGCTCGACATTCGCAAAACTCGAATTTCCTTCCGTCCGTCCGTCCGTGCTGCACCGCCCCGAAATCCCACACGCACGCACTTCTCTAGCTACGAAAAAAACAAAGAAGATCGTCGCCGAGTTTCTTGTTTACAAACCAACTCTTCCACCGCTAACCACCGCCGCCGCCGCCGCTCTCTTCACTCGTTTGTGCATTTTCGCTTCAACACGTTGTCGCATTTTTACGCACCTATTTACTTCCCCCCCGTGATCTGATCTGGTGTCGACTGCAGCTCTCTCCACCTCTCACACACTACCAAACACAACCACTTGAGGCCAATTATGCATCCCGCTCACCGTACGCACATTTTCTCGCACTCTCCAACGAATTCGGATGTTTGTTTACATCCTCCGACCGATCGGATGGTGCGTTGATTTGACAGGTCACTCTCACTCTCCCTTTGTTTTGGTTTTCGACGACCGGTCACTCACACCTCGCACGCATGCTGCGTGCGGTGTGCGTATCCGCTATACGCACTCTTGCTCTCACTCACTCTCCCAAACTCTCTTGGTCGCTGTTGGTTGCCCCCCTCCAAACCCCACCAAACCCCAAACTCGATGTAAATAAAGACCGTCTAGACAGATGGCAAATTATTGATGTGTCATACGGCTACTTGATTTTTCGCTGAGTTCCCATACTCTCCTCCGTGGTCGTCGGGTGTTCGACTCGAGACATCCTTGAGAAGGCTTCTGAAGAGGCCCTCTCACCCTCAACCTCCGTCTCCCCCGTTTCGGATCCACCCAGACGGATGCGTGTGTCATCAACCTGGCATGTAGACGACCAAAATAAAACCCTCCCCCACCGGCCCCCACACATACCGCAAAGTCAGACGGAATCCTGCCCCCCCCTCACTCCGCTGCGATAAGGACCTGTTTGCCTGAATGTATGTAGTATATTTATGTGTTCATCGTACCCGTCTGGGTTCCGTTGGTTGAATGGTGGACGGTCGGTGGCGGTGGTCGGCGGCGACACCAAAATATGTGGGCCAGACTGTGTGCGTCGAATGTGTGCGTGCGTGGGGGGTGGGAAAATGTGCGACAGGACAAAGGAGCTCGCCAAGTCTGGTGGAAAATATGCCGACCACGACGCGGGTCGCAACGCGACACCGATAACGACCGGAAAATGAGCGATAATTCGGTGGCGGTGCGTCGACTGGTGGGTGTTTGCGGAAGGATTCTTCCGTGGGGAATTGCGAACGGTCATTGTGGATTTATGAACTGGGATTGCCCGGTTATAGAAGAATGTATGGTGACCACTTGCTCTGTTCTGAATCCTATTTTAAAGAATTCACGGAAATGAAAAATCAAAATTATAAAGTTAGTGGCATACAGTTTCATGATTTTCTGGAGAAGTTGTTCTCAATTCCGGGAGCAATTTTAACTTGGACTCATGGGTGGCAGAATTTTGTAAAAAAAATAGGCAGAAAAGGTACATATTCACGGAAGATTCTTCACGAAATTTTCGAGGAATTGCACGAAGCTCCCAACAAGAATCTCTCTAGATCTCTGGAAAAATTGCTAGATAAGGTCGAAAAATATCTTCCAGGAATAACATTCCATTATAATTTGGAATATTTCAATGGAAGTTTGATTTTTTTTCTAGAATTCCGCAAACGAAGACGATGATGAAATGCAAACTAGCGCACTTTCCCTACTAGTGCTCGATTTTCAGTTTTTCAAAGAAAATCCAGATGAGATTTCGGATTTAAATAACCTCCTGCAATTGAATGCTGATTTGGTGAGATCGTTCCGTAATACATATATGTATGTATCATTAACAAAATTCACAAAATGATCATAAAAAATCCAATAACATATCAATAAACAGACTACATCTGATCAGTTCATTCGTTTATAAGGAATCCTATAACATTACCTTTGGTGAGATCGTTGCCTAAACCACATATGTATCCTCGAAAAATTGATTCCCACGATATTTTGGTGGAACTGCTCAAAGCTCTTTACGAGTATCCTCCTAGATTTCTGAAAGTGTTGCTCTAACAGTGTCGAAAAGTTCCCTGCAGAAATCATGTTCGAGGAATAATTTTCCAAAATATTTTTGAACATATGGAAGGAAATACTTCCATAGGTATAGATCCTGAAAAGCTCTCGGATTGAAATGACATCCTGGAAATCAATCTTGTTTTGGCGAGATCGTTTCGGAATGGATGCATAAATCTCTCATAATGATGTTACACATTCTCGAAAGATTCCCCACTGAATTTGGAGGAACCGCTCAAAGCTTTCGTTGACTTTCTTCCAGGAAACTTTTTTCAAGAATACTTTTCCATAATATTTTGAAACATTTATGTGGATGCTAGTTTCTAGTGCATCCTAGTGTCCTTAATGCACATTCGAACACAAAGACGATAATGGTAACGCAAGTAACACCCAAGGTTTATAACTGTTGAAGATACTTTTATGCAACTAGATTTGGTTATAAAGAAGCTTCCTAAACATAATCTTAGATTTTAGGATTTTACTGTCTGGATGTTGTCAGATTCTTAAAGAAAAACTTTATGTTGAAAAATAAAGCTGCACACAAAATTTCCAGCTTTAGGAGCTCCAGATCCTCATATTCCTAGATTTTCTAGTATGGACTCCTTCAGAGACTTCTCACAAATTTTAAAATCTGGACTTTCTGTGGATTTTGAGGGTGTAAGACTCTTTTACTAAGTTTTTCATAATAAAAAATCATATTTAGAGATATTCACATACAAAGTTTTCAGACATTTAGACTATGAGAATCTGATTCGCAGATTTCTAGCTGCTAAGATGTTTTACGTTTAAGTTTTTTTTTATTTCAGAGAAGGGAATCTCTCCCATTATCTAATGATTTTAAGATAAACTTGATGTTGAGAAATGTGGATGCATAGATCTCAAGATTTCACGATATTTAAATTTATTAAATCTTTCAGCATGAAGATCTTCAGGTCCTTAAATTCCCGGTTTTTCGGCATACAACTTCAGAGTTCTTAGGATTTGAGATGTTTTTTTAAGTTTTAATGTCCGGATTTTCAGGAAATTTAGATGCATAGAATTCAAGATATCTAGATTTTTTGATTAGAAATATTTCGAAATTCTCAAAAATCGAGTTATGCATTTTCAGCTTCAGATTTTTTCGATGTTTTCAAGTTTTAAAATCTGTGTCTTTCCGTGGACTTTGAGAGTTCCAGCTCCTCTAGTTTAGGTTTTCAGATAGTCAGATTCAGAGAGAATCTGATGTTTTCCTTCAATGTTTTTTGACCTTCAGATCTTTTCAAACCTGAAGCTCGAATTTTTAGATTCCATGATATTTGACCAATCACAAAATATCAAAAAATTTCAGAATCAGTTTATCAACTCTCTAAGTTCTTAAAGAAGAGAAAAATGCACAGCTTCAGAGTTCTTCTATTTTTGCTCTCGAATATTGATGATGAAGATGGAAATACTACCATTTAACTTGCCCCTCCGCTCAATTTCAACAACTTCTATTTTTTTCACAGCCTGCCGTACACCAACGGAAATATCAACACTCTCATTTCATATCTTTCGTTCTAACCAAATTATTTTCCACTGCTGGAGATTCATAGTGATGAGTAAATATATCCTTCTACATCATCATTATTTGTTACTCCGCGAATGGAGCATGCAAAAATAAAAATTATAGTTTGAAACTCGTGAGGTTCTGTGGTTCTGAGAAATTGTCACAGGGGGGTAATATTTGGACATTCAATGTTTTCAGAACTTCAGATATTTATAATCTGATTCTCAGATTTTCAGACTCCTTGATGGTTGTATTTAGAAGTTAGCAATTTCGAATTTGCATCTCACGTCCAAGTACAAGTTCAAATCTCATCCCCGGACAAGTCAGAAAAATACCCAAAAAATGTTTTTGTTACGAGCCAAGTATTTAAAATTAAAATAGTTACCTAAACAAATCACGTTTGAGGATAAGTTCAGTATTTTTAATCTCTAACGAAGATTATTTACATATGTGTATTTCAATACGATTGTTCTCAGGCTCTTTAAGTTTTGAATTTTTAAATTCTTTGATTCTCAGACTTTAAAGATTTCCAGTTCTTCAGATAAGCAGAGATGTTGCAAGTTGTGGTATCATGCGGGAAGAACTTATATTTTAAATGCAGCAATATTTACACCACAATGAACATCCAGGTTTTTTTTCTGTTTAAAATAGTTTTAAAAATTCAAGAATTGAACGTGTGTAACGCCTTTCATTCTAAAATCTTCACTTTATTTTTTTTAGAAAGGTTTCAGTTTATAATTTTATCATATAAAATCTCTTAGATTCAGTTTGAAAATAAGAAGCCCTCTTTTTTTGACAAAAAAAAACATCTCTAACTTTCAGATTATCAAAACTTTCTTAAAAATAAAACTGTTGGATTTTAATATTCTCTGATTGAAGAGACTAAAGCATCCTATTTCCATGTTCCTCTGTCCAGCACATTCCCAAAAAATGTCACCTATTTTAACCACGGGTAAACGGCAAGTAAACGGTGAGTGAACGGCCCAAGTCCTACTAATCCTAGGATTAAGTTATCACATTATACAAAAACCAATAAATTATCGGCTCCGTAAGGCTAACGCAATTGAGTCTCGCAAATAAATGAACTAGTAAAAAAAAAGACTCTGATTCTGACTAAATACAACCAAGGCTAAAGTCGGCGGTCTAAAGAAATAAACAATTAAATGTGTGACTTTTCTTCTAGTGTAGTAAACCACCATCGCAATTTGTGAGTGGCCTCAACTACATCTCGTATTGTTAATCTAAATCGGTACAAATCGATTAAAGCGCAGTGCAGTTATATTTTCTCAATGATGTGGCCACGTAACACTATGTATGTGGCCTTAATAGCATCTCTATTGTTGGTTTAAATCGGTTCAAATCACTTCTCAAGCGCCATTTTTCTTCGTCTTGGTTTCCTGAAGAAGTAAACCATCATAACAATTTGCGAGTTAATTCAACATCATTTGCAAATTCTATGATAAACCACGATTTCAGATTTGAAAAGTTTCCAATTTCCTAAATCTCCGACCTGTTTGATCGTAAGATTTGTAGTTTTCAATATTTTTCTATTTTTTGCTTAAAGTGAAACTGGAGGGAGTCCTTTTTCCATATGATTTATAGGTTAGGCTGATTATCACTTCACGATTTTTGAGACTGAAAATCACAAACAACGATCAAATTGCTAACCAAAGGATGCTCCAGTGGACGACTATTCTAAATTTCACGCCTGAAGTACACTAAGGTCTTCTACACGGTTTGTTTTCGGCGATAACTCCAGAACCGATCAACTTATCGACCTAATTCGAATCACATTTTACGTTTTGGGCAAAAAGTAATCATATGGCAGTTTTTAAAAAAAAAACACAATTTTTGGTGTAAATACTCAAAATTTTAAAAACTGTATTTTGACCATTGCATGGAAAGGTTACACAAAATCGGAGCAATTTAAAATGTGTATGCAAGTGAGTTTATAAACTCTGTTTAGTCTTCTTTTACACGGTTTCATAGAAAAAGTGGAACGTAACTCCCGTGTAAAAAAAAACCTCAGTGTATTTGATGATAGTATTTGAGGTTTCTGCTCAGAAAACTTTGAAGTGATAGGGACTTGATCCCGTATGTCCGTAAATGTACTGATTCTCTTCTTTTCACGTCAATTATGATTTAGAGTTGCTAACTTAGATTATCAGATAATCAGATTGCCAGATCCGTCGTCCTTCAAGTTATATCAATGTGATTTTGTATCACTTGGGCTGGTTCCTTACTGGAGAAGATAACCGGGATCCTGGATTTTGAACCTATCAATACATAGGCCGAAGCGTCAGTTCCCTTCCCAAAGGGAGACGTAATCAGAGTGCCGGTGTCGTCCTCTGATTTTCAGATTAAATGGGGTTTGATGTTTTAGGGGTTTGATCGAGATATTGTGATTTGCAGAGTTTGCAAGAGAATTCAACATTTTAGTACATGGACAGATATTTGTTTATCGAAACTGATTTTGAGATTTGAATGTTGGAGCGACCCCGGCGTAGAGGTAAAAATACATGCTCGAAATTTTCATTTTAGATATTGAGATTACGAGATGCAGAGCGAGATGAGGCGTTATAACCTTGGCAAATTATTTCACACTATAATTGTTATGTTTTGTATTCTCCGTTCGTGGAGTAAACGATTATGATGTAGAAGGAGATGTTCGCTCATCACCATGAGGACCCAATAGTGGACAGTAATCTTTGCTAGAAATGAAAGGTATGAACAGAAAGTGTTGACAGTTCCGCCAGTGTACGGCAGGTTGTGCAAATTGAATAGAAGTATTGAAAATTGAGCGAAGGCGTTTGCATATGCAGTCAACCAGGCTCGCTTTCCTTTGCCTATCATCCCACTGTGGGGTAGGTCAAGGCACGAACGAATCCGCCACCTTGACAGGCAAAAGAATGCGAAAAGAAAAAAAATATTGCCAGACTTTTGGTTCAAATGCGAAAAGTCCACCCACAGACAAAAGAAGCATAAACTAATCTTTCCAACATCTATGCTCCCAGCGATAATACACAAATAATCACATTATTTAACTCTATATTGAAGCGTTATGTGGGGTCCACGCTTTTTTCCTTCCCTTGTTTCGGAGTAGTAAAGCGATTTCAGACACTCTTTCTAGAATCGCTATATTTCTTGAGTCCTCTCTGCGACACATGCTACTTAGTTGAGCTTTGTTTGTCACCGGCCAGACAAAAAATGATGCATTCAAGAAGTCGTCATTTTCCAGGCTGCTTTCAAGAATTGGATCCGTTTGTGTGAGATTAGATTAGATTAAAATAAATGTTGAGATTATCAGATACAAGGATTTTTGTAGCGTCACATTTGAAGATCCTCAAATTATTTGTCGTTCCAAATATTAAACTTTCAGATTCTGAAGACGAGTACAAGTCCTTGAAAATTTGTGAAGTTTTGAAATCTTGGGATGTCAGATTGTCATCCTAGAAGTTTTTGAGATACGGAAATTTTTAAATGTTTAGGAAAACCTGTTTTTTTCTGATTCTCTGCTCTCAGATTCTTAGATTTTCAGATTATATCACAAAATATTCATTAGAATTTATAGTTCTCAGATTCTGGAATTATTGGAAACTCTCAGTTTTGCTGATCCACAGATTGTTTTCAGTTGTAAAGTACCAGAATTTTTGTTCACTAGCTTTCAAATTCCGAAACATCCAGGAATTCATGTTTCAATTTTTGGATTCTCAGATTTCGAAGATTAGTCTGGTACTAAATTTTTTAGAGTGTCTGGGTTGAAGATTTTCAGATTCTCAGTCATTTGTTCAAATATCAAATATTAAACTTTCAAACTTGCCAGAAAGCGAGCAAATTATAGTTAAGATTTATTGGAACTTTAGATTGTTATTCTAGAAAAATAGTAAGATTCTCAAATTTTCACACGCTTAGGATTAAAGATTTCTCATGTTTTCTGATTCTTCTCGGATTATCGGATACTCGGATTATCAAATTCTCAGAGTTGTGAGACTCTCAGATTTCGAGTTTGAATTTCCATTAGATATTTCCTATTGCCGTTTTGAGTATTTATTGATTTTTAGATCAAAACGTGTATGTGATACACAAATATATGATTTCAGATTCGCAGGTTCAAAAGTTCGTTGATATCTTAGATTCTCTTAAGTTTGAGTTTTCCAAATTCTCCAGATTCATCATTGTTAAGATCCTTAAGCATTCAGGGTTTCCAGCTTTGAAGTGGTAGATTCTCAGAATGCTTACGATATTTAGAAATGTTTAGATTCTCAGATTCAAGGATTTCCAGATAATCAGATTTTTAGATACTTAAATTACTACATGTTCAGATATTTAGATTGAGATTGACTTATATGAATGAATATCAAGAGTCTGAAGGCTGATGTTAAGAAAAGCAATTTTAAGACTTTTAACTTCTCAGTTCAATCAATTTCTGTTAGGCTTCCAACTTTGAAGATTCTCGTGTGATTATCTTCTGGCAAATTTGAGATTCAAATTTTCCAAGAAAATAAAAATATCAGAAGAACTTTCATATTCTCAGATTTAGAAAAAAAATAAGAAGATTTATACTGATTTGTGAATTTTGAGGTATTCTCTTTGTGTAATTATCTCTAGAGCGTTGTAAAAACGATTTGTATTAGTTGAAATTTACAACTTCTACCAATTTGTAAACTCTCTTACTTGATACACAATACCCTTTCAACGATCTTAGTTCAGCTTACAGAAAGATTAATATTGTTGCGTATTAAGATACATTTAATCGAAACGAGTTAAAGCGCAATGAATTTTTAAGGATTTCAGATTATCAAATTCGAAAGATTGTATATTATCTGTGTGTGTTTTTTTTTAACTTTAGTTCCGCAAATTCACGGATTTCAATATTTCAAGATTTTTAGATCCTAAGTTCCTCAAGCTCCTAGATTTTCCGGATTAAAGATCTTCGGATTTTCAGATTAATAGATTTAAACACTCGCGAATTTTGATTTCCCAGCTTCATAAGTTTCCGATGATCAGATCTTTAGATTTTTGTGGTTTTCTTTTTTCAGATATTAAGATTTAAAATGGCTGATTCCATGATTTTTAAACTAAGAAAAATTATTTTAATACCTTGAAATTCTGACATCTATTCATTACTGTAAGGCTTCCTACTTAGAAGATTTGAGTTTGATTTTTTTTTTCAAATTTCAGAGATAACTTTTTCTAGAAATTGAAGAAAATTTCATGTTGTCAAACTTTAATGTTTTGAAGATTTTCGGATTTTCAGGTAGAAAACTGCAAGATACAGACCCATTGAGTTGTTCGAAATGAGAAGTAAGAGCACGATACTTAATGCAAGTCATTTTGATTTACAATGCAATAGTCTTTGAACTGATATACGATTTAAGATAAGGCTTATAAATTAGGAGTTTTTCAATAGTATGTGGCCGAACATCTACAAAGTTCTGTGTTGGAATCAATGCGTGGATATCTTTCCGAACCAATGGTGCAAAGTTTTTGAAAATCTTCGGAGAAACGACTGAGATATTAACGCTTAAAATCTGACCATTTTTCGTTACGGTCGCAATTCGATTAAGTATATTTTCACATTATATATAAAAAAAATCAAGACATTTTCCAACGTCAAAAACATATTCGTGAATTTTAAGGTATTCTGTTAGTGTATTTCTTGCCAGAATTTTATAGAAACGGATTTTAAAAAGTTTCAATTTTTAAACAGAATTTATCCTAGATCCTAAAATGTATTAACATACATTATTTTTATTTTAGGTTTAAGATTTATAAATTCCCTGATTATCACATGTTAAGAAATTTAGAAATACTCAGATTTCCAGGTTACAGATTTCAGATCTTGATTCAGATTCAGATCGTATTATATATCTTGAATTGAAATTTTTGGGCGAGATTTGTGAACTGTCAGATTGCTTTTTTTCTAAATTATTTCAGGGTTTAAGATTAATACATTCCTTCATTATCTGATTTCTTAAAATTGAGAGATTCGCAGATTTCCAGATTTCAAATTTTCATAAGATACTCCTTTTCGGCAACTTTTCGCGATGGTCGCATTTTTCGTTTAAATCATACCTCAATATAAAAAACAAGAACGTAGTCCTACGTTCATAAAAAAAAGATGTGAAATTCTGATTCGTGAATTGTAAGATATTCTGTTGGTGTTTTCTTGTCAAAATTTTACATAAACGGATTTTAAAGAGTATAAATTATAAGGCAGATTTCGTGAACTCCCAGATCCGTTTTTTTTATTTTTTATTTAAATTTAAGATTAATTAGTTCCCTGATTATCAGATGTTTAGAAATTTCGAGATTCTTAGTTATCGAAATTACAGATTTAAGATTTTCAGATTTTATAAGAAATTGGCGGACTCTCAGATTTTTTTACGTGAATTTTTTGGCAGAATTGGTTTTAGTCAGACTCTATCACTATTACTTTACTTAAAGGTTCATGATTAGTATATTCACTCATTATTATATTCCTTGAAACCAAAGGATTCGCAGTTTTTAGATGTCATATTTCACTTCTTCAGATTTTCATGAAAGATTTGACTTCTGGATCTTCAGATTGAGATTCCTAGATTTTCAGGTCAAATTTCTACCTTGACAGATTTCAGAAATCATAGGTTTTTATATTCGCATAATTTGAGGGTAGCAGATTCACAGTTTTTAGAAAAAAAATGGACTTTAAGGTGAAGAAACAGGTTCTCATCTCACACACAACATTCAGTAATGAAATTACTACTCTCTGTTCATTGTAACTTATCAATAAGGAGATACCTATTTCAAAACTGTATTAGGAAAGATATCCGTGCTCTTGAGGTTCCACGCTAAGCCTATCTTGTAACTTCACGTTAAGTTTAAAATATATTTAGCCCAACAGGTTTGACCAAACATACAACTCGAAAGATTTCGATTCTGATTTCCGAAAAAAAATCGTCCCATTCACCCACCGCGCCGAAGTCAGCCCAAGTCGATCGGGCACCCCTTTCCTTGTGGAGAGCCCTCAAACCCCAAATTAAAAGAAAAGCCTACCCACCCCACGGCCCTGTCTGGCCGGGACAAAGGAACTGCTTTCGCCGCTTCCTACAAGGGAAGGCAGGCCTGTTTTTCGTCCGAAATTCGTCCCGCCGACGATGACTACGCGTGACAAAGTTCCACTAAGGCTCCTTGCCCCCACCTTCCATCCAACGCATTGAACCACACACGCACTCCGCACCTTCGTCGCCTTCACCTCGGCTGCGTTTTTGAACTTGACTTCGGTTGAACTCGTCGTCGTCGTCGTCGTCGTCGTCGGTCGGCTGTTGCCTGTGCTGCTGTCTGGCCGAAATAGGCCTCATTTTCGGGGTGACCTTTCCACCAGTCAGCCATGAGCCAGGCGGCGAAGTCAATCTGTCTGGAAGTTGTTGGGTGGGACCGGTGGGGTGGAAGGGGGCCGGTCTTTTTATAGTGCGTGTCTGGATTTTTGCCTTTGTTGGTTGCCACTGGCTGCGTGAGTGTTTTCGTCGTCGTCGTCGGCTTCTATTTCCGTTGGGTGCGATGGGTGGTGGAGGAGGAGGAGGGAAGGAACGCGTCTGGGACTCTTCAATGACTGCCACAATGGTGTGGGAGGTGGGCAGAAGGTGGGTAGTAAGTAGGCATTTGTCGGCCGAAATGGTGGGTGGCGGGGTGGGGGGGTTTCTGTATATACTTAGTGTTAAGCATGATAGACTTTTTTTTCCACTGCTTCTGCTACCGGCTCGGGAGGTTCGTTTTGCTTTCAGCACGTTTTTGTTGTTGTTGTGGCGCTGGAGCTATTCGCTGACGGAGTGTGTTTAGTCTGGCAGTGGTGCGTCTGGGAAAGTTTTATCCAACTCTTTTTTTTTTCGTTTTTCGGTGCGTTGCTTTTCTCATTAATTCCACGCCGAATCATGTCTGGGTAAACGGCTGGATTTCTGAATGGATTGGAAGGGCGCCATCAGACGTCGTGGATGAACTTGACTTTTTTACGGTGACTGGTTTCGTATAATGTGAAGTCATACAGCAGGCGGCGACTCAGGAAGTCGAAATCTGACGGAAAACAATAGAAGAGCATTCAAAATCAAAACCCTCAATTCGCCAATCCGTTCTAAAGCCAATCGCCAGCGAGCCGCTCATATTCTTTATCAGCCAACCTCCAAACCCAAAACATAGCTAATGAAGACGGATTACGCAAGCGGCTTTCCGAGTGCGCCCAATATTTACACTTGGAGGAATTCGTTCCGAAATTTCGCCACATCCCTCGCAACAAACACACAGCAAGCGAGGAAATCGATCGCTTCACTTTCGCACACACCACCGAAGACTAAGGTGGTGGCTTACTGTGTTGTGTGCAGTCGAACGAATTCGATTCGCATCGCACTGCACTAGCTAGGTTCACGATGTTCTACGACGATGGCAGTTGTAATTGTGCAACCCGCAAATATAAGTCACTCGCTTCGGCCGGCCAGCAGGAGTGGTGTCACATGTGTGTCTGTTTCCCGTGAATTCTAACGACCACCGCAACCGCACACTGCACTGACTGACTTAACCGAGTGAACCAAAGGTGTGCTTGTGTGTGTGTGGATGCATTAGCCGCTGCGCTGCGCTTGGTGGTTCGTTGGTTGACTTTCACGTACTTGACACTGACATTGACAATTAGATGCGGTCGCTTCGCTTCGGTTCGGCTGCTAGCTCCCGCCGCCAGTGGATCGGTGCTGCGTGTCTCGTTGGGACTGACCGGAGGTTGGCGGGGGCGGGGGAGGGGCAGTTTTTGGGGTACTCGTGCGTTGTGAAACAGACATGTGCGCGCACACATTCTTGGCATGCTACCAACACAACACATCAGCATCAATTTGCGCGTTTTTTTAGAATCAGCTTTGTTTGTATACAGCCTACTGGGGTCGGTCGGTGTGGAGCAGAGAGCTGAGCGGCGGCGCGGGACGGCGGTGATAAATGGGTTGATCTTTGTGTGCCACTCGTTGCTTGCCTTAGTGGACGAGAGATGCATCACGATGCAAATTAGCGGCGGCGGAAGAAAGAAAGGAAGGAAGCAACGGGCCAACGATGCGAGATGAGTGTTACATAAAAACACATTTCTCGGCCACTGGCCAATTCTCGGACAAGAAGATCGATGCGAGTGAGTTGCAAGATGTTGTTTTCGGGAATCAAGGGGATCGTAATGGAATTTGGATGCACCCATCGATCCGATCGGGAGCGGGCTTAGGAGATCGTTCTATTTTACGCCCGAATTAGACGGCGATCTTTGGTTGTGGACCGATCGGAAAAAATGAAATTTATGGTGGTGTTTGTTTTTAAGAGGCTTATTTTAGTCGCAAATGATACTTAATAAGTAAACGACGACTGGTCACTAAACCCTTAAACAGAGGCATTTCATGATCAAAAGTTCTATTTGTTACATAAGTTCCATCAATAAGTAAGTGTTTATAACGATTACTTTAGTCGTTGAAAAATTTGATATTAAGTGGACTGATTAGTAAAAGCCCGATTCAAAGTAAATTTGGACGCATTCAAGAGGTCATAACTCAAGAATTAAACAATACACACAGTTGATCTGCCCAGTAGCTGGTAACACTGTACCGGCAAGCTTATTCTGCTTTAAACGCATTTGTTGTGCATTTGTCACTTCTTTACCACATCTTCGAAGTTTTCGCTTGACATTGCCCAATATTTTTCGATCGGTCTGAACCCAGGGCAATTCGGAGGATTAATCTCTTTGGAGATCAAATTAACATTGTTTGCGGCATACCATTCTAGTACCTCCTTACAATAGTGGCAGCTGACTAAGGCTTGCTTCATTTATAATTGGAACAAACTTTTGCTCATATTGTGGCGCTCCTGGTGGACGAATTTGAAAGTTCTTGGCGCCCACGTGGGAATTTTGTCAGCTTCACGTATGTATTTTTGACATTCCGCAAATCGACTGTACTTTGTAAACAATCAACATGGAAGCCGAAAGAAGGGAAAAAAATGTGCACAGTTATTTGGAAAATCCATTGTGGTCTGCATCTGTGCTAGCTAAACAGCTGAAATTGCCCAGAAATACCGTATGGCGCGTTATCAAACGGTATAAGGAAACATTGACGACCATTCGGAAGCCTCAAGCCAATCGTCGGAGTGAAACTGTCGACCGGAAATTGCGTGGTAAGATTTTGAAGACGATTAAGAGGAATCCCAATCTGTCGGACCGTGATTTGGCCAGAAAATTCGGTGCTGCCCATAGTACCGTGAGGAGAACTCGACTCCGGGAAGGAATCAAGTCGTATCGTATCGGCTAGCAAACAGCCAAATCGGACCATAAAACAGAATAGTGTGGCCAAAATCCGTGCTCGGAAGCTATACGACCAGGTGTTGACCAAGTTCGACGGGTGTCTTCTGATGGACGATGAAACCTATGTCAAGGCTGACTTCGGGCAAATCCCAGGTCAAAAATTTTACTTGGCAACGGCTCGGGGGGATGTTCCAGCCAAATTTAAATTTGTTTTTGCCGACAAATTTGCACGAAAATTCATGATTTGGCAGGGCATTTGCAGCTGTGGCAAAAAAACGAAAGTTTTCGTTACAAATAAGACAATAACGTCGGAACTATACCAAAAAGAGTGTCTCCAAAAACGAATTTTGCCGTTCATTCGATCCCACGACCATCCCGTAATGTTTTGGCCAGATTTGGCAAGCTGTCATTACAGCAAAGTCAAGAATGGTATGCAGAGAAAGGGGTCCAGGTTGTTCCGAAAAACCTTAACCCACCCAACTGTCCCCAGTTCCGCCCTATTGAGAAATACTGGGCAATCATGAAGAGGAGACTCAACGCAAAGGGAAAGGTTGTCAAAGACATCAATCAGATGAAGACCTGGTGGATTAAAATAGCTAAAACGATGGACGAAGAAGGTGTGCGCCGCCTAATGAGCCGTGCTACAGGAAAAATTCGAGAATTCCTTCGAAACCGTGACGAATAATTTTATCCGTATTTTTTCTTAAAAGTATGAAGAAAACGCTACATTTGTATAAAAAATGATCTGGAATTCAATAATAAATAACTGAAATACAGGCAATTGTTTTTGTTCCAATTCTATCTGAAGCAAGCTTTAGATCCGGCCAAATCATATCGTTGGTCTTGTGTTGCCAAATGAAGGGTAAAATCCGCTTTTTCAGACACTATTTAATGTAAACCTTCGACGTCATTGTGTGAGATGTGATGAAAACCTTGGTTTTAAGGCCACAACTGCAGATTCCTTTCCAAATCATTAGTTTTCGAGCAAACTTATCAGCAAAAACCAATTTATATCTGGAAGAGTCATCCCTAGTTGAGAGGTAGAATTTTCGCCCGGGGATTTGTTTATAATCCATTTTGACAGATGTTTCGTCATCCATTAAAATACAGCCAACAAATTTCGTCAAAATTCGTTCGTATAGTAATCGTGCTCGCTTTTTGGCCACTAAATTTTGTTTCGGGGAGCGATTCGGATGTTTACTGGCACAAAAAGACTTACATCCTTCTCTTGAAAGGATGTTACGCACGGTGGAAAAGTTGGAATCGTATTTCTTTGCCAAATCACGTATGGAGACACCTGGGTTGCCTTTCACGTACCTCAACACTTTTCTCCTCAGCTCCTTGTCCCTCCTTGCCACTTTTACGATTGATGTGCTATGCTCTATCCACACTCAGAGTATCCTTGTTACGTTTGATTACAAGACACACCGTTGACTTTGGGAATTTTAACACTCTTGCTATTTTTGAGGCAGACCATGAAGAATTTTCTAGATGTTCGTGCACAATCAATTTTCTTTTCTCAAGTTCCATGATCCGTAATTTCGAGATGCGTCGATCAATCGAGAAAAACTTTTCAATTTCCTCGTCAATGAAACATCAACAAATGCCTGTCAAACGTTTTTTTGCGGTGGTGTTTGTTTGTTTATTTACGGCACTTTACACAAACGTGTGTATTCGTGTCGGAAAGTCGGAGTTATTAGGTACAGAGTTGTTGTAGTTTCTTCTTCTCTTCTTCTAATTTTTCATTGACGCCAGCGTGGCCAGGGATCCAGCAGAATCAAACTGATCGAACTCGTGCTTCCTGTTCTATGTGTTGGATCCATGGATGTTTCGATTTCTCTGTTTGCAAGGCCTGTGGGCAACTTGCAGAGTCCGATAAAATTACCAGATCGCTAAGATTTGGTATCGCGATCGCCATTTTTATTGCATATGCTTCCGCGGAGAATATGCTACACTCCATTGGGAGACACATGCTTTCTTCACCGCTTTTCAATGCGGCTTGAACGTCAGCGTTCGGTCCAGCGTGACACCCAGGATCCTCAGACGGTTGGTCTTCGGGACGGGGGTTCGATCGATGGTAATCTCTTGCGCCGGATCTCGACGCGCATTTGGGCTGCAGTAGAATGTCTGCGACTTCGTTGCGGATATGGCGAGTCCCACGCTTTTCGCCCACTTGTCGACAGCTTTGACAGCGGCCTGCAGTTTTCGGTGCAAGCATTCCCCTTTCACACGTCGTGCCACGAGGAGGATGTCGTCCGCGTACAAAAGAATATCGACTCCAACGGGCATCACACGGAAGATCGGCTGCATCGCAACGAGAAATAGTGTCACAGACAGTACGGAACCTTGTGAAACTCCATTCTCCAGTGGGTACTCACGAGACTTGTGTCCCCCTATGGACACTTGGAACGTCCGTTCTGAGAGGAAACTCTGCAACAGATTCAGCATCTGACCACGTATTCGCCAAGACTATATGCCGTGTCGCCAGGTGGTGTCGTACGCCTTCGACAGGTCCAAAGACGCTATCAGGCAGTGTTCGTCGGTAGTAGGCAGCGATCGTTCAGGTTCGGTAAAGTACGTGTCGGTGCCGCGTCCTGCACGAAAAGCGTGCTGTCGCTTGTCGAGGCGTCCACTTGACTCTAGCTCGGTGATAAGCCGTCGATTGAAGATGCGCTCGAGGAGCTTCGCCATGCAGCTGGTGAGCGAAATCGGTCACAGGGCATTCGGTCCGGATTCGTGGCAGTTCGGCTTCGGTATTGGAGGAACGTCGTTTTCACAGCCAGAGGAAGACGTTGCAGCAGAGTATACTCGATCGAATCTGGGCCTGTTGAGGCGCCTCGCCCTTTGCCGAGGGCCCACAGAAGTTCGTTCATGGTGATGTCGATATTATAAACATCATCGTTGTTGTGCGAGAAGTCTATGGACCCTCGTTCAGCTGCCGCTTTCGCCATCTGGAATGATGGAGGGTAGCTTGAAGTTACCGACCTTTCTGTAATGTTACGCGAGAAATGTAATCTTTTGTTTGTTTCTAACCGATTGTAACTATGAACTGATGAAAAGTTTGGTGTACTGTTATCCGAGTTGATCTCTCATTTGGGATCAAAATCAACGCCAAATCAAAATAGATATTACTGGTAATCCTGCCAGTGACGAAAATATGTTGAAACTTGTCAGAAAGAGATAATTTCCCATCTTCATGAGAGGCTCTAAGAGTGGACAGTAATTTACAGTAAAGGTCCCAAATTACTGCCCTGAGGAACACCTACTATTAATGGTTTTCGTAAACTGGAAACACCATTCACCCAAGTATATTAAGTTCTGTCATTTTTCCAAAGTTCCTTAGAATTGGCCTCACAAAACAGACTTTCATAATACCTCTTCTTGCATTCATTTTTAACGTGCAGGACTTTCTTTGAGATGTGAAGCAGGAGTTCTCGTGGTTGGCTATCCAACGGTCGTCGTCTACAACTTGGTAAAACGTTATGTTTTATATGGATCAGCTTCCACAGATCAAACGTCATCCGTGGACAGTGACCTTTAATTTTAGCTTTAACAGACACCTTCTTAGAATATTTAGTCTTAAGTGTGTTGTACAAATCTATCACATATACTAAACGATTACTGCATGTCCTTGTGTAATACTTTGCACACCAATCTGGAACGCTTCATGCAGTCTATTTTGGTTTACTATAACCTTTTCAAGGTTCCTAATTTCAAAGGGTTTATCCAATTTGAACGTTGACAAAATCATCCTGTGATCGCTAATATCGGTTGCGATGGTCTCATTTACAACATAAATTACAGACTCGGAGCAGATAACATGGTCCAATAAGTTATTGCTAACTGGCCTTGTGGTAATCGTGTTCGTTACCGTAAAATTGTAACAGTTCAAGAGGTATATATATTCACGGGCAATAATGCTGTTTATCAGATTGACAGGTATGTTGATGTCTCCAACAATGACTGAGGATGAGTTGAATCTTTCGACTGATAATATTGCATTCCACTTTGACCAAAGTTTTGCATACATCGCCAAGCCTCCGCCAGGTGAATCGGGACGGCATGAAAATATGCTCTTGTATCCACTAATCTGGTACAATTTTGCATTAGCTTCTCGGATCCACGTTTCTCCAATAACAATAACGTCAACGCTTCCTTTATACAAGGTCAGAAACTCTCGTATGCTCTCAAATTTATCAATACAATTCATTTCTCTGATATGGAGTTGCAGAATTCTTAAATTCATTCTGATTGAAGCGATATTTTTATTCAATTCGTCAACTATGTCAAAATAATAGTTGTTATGTCTATTTATGTCAAATACACTTAAATAATCGCCATAATACTAGCAGATCTATGTTGCATTACATTTTGGAAGTTTTTTGGTTCTCTAAGGATGGTCCCTGCTCAGGGGATCCTTAATTAGCAGATGACGAGTTCAGGGTACGCTTCGCCGACCTTTTTAACATTTAGCATTTATATCATGATCTACAGGGTGGCCACAGACTCGGGAAAAACGGGAAATGCGGGAAAAAAGCGGGAATATCAAAACTCATCGGGAATTTTTGGCAAATGGAAGGAACCATACTCACACCTTTTTCAAATAATTTGAGTAGCGTTTTTGTCATTTACTCGGTCCACCGATCTCATTGCTCAGCCTATTCAAAACGTACCGCTTGGAGTATCTTCAGCGGTGGTCTATTTTAACATCTTTATGGTTAATTTGCATCCAGCAAACTTAAACAGAACCAGCTAAAACTGACCAACTTTGCGATCCCCGCACCGGTTTAGTATTTCTTGTTGTCAAACCCACCAACACCTATCATCTTGTCAATCATACAACATCCAGAGATCAGAAGTTTTGTTTTTTTTTTTTCAGAGACCGAGGATTTTTCGCAAATTTTTTGCCATGGATTGGTTTGAGTGGTGGTGAGTGTGTGAATGCATGCATCTCATTTAAACGATATTAGATAGTGCTGATAGTGATAGATAGCGCCACGCCAACCTATGACAAGAAGCACTTTCTGTGACGTTTAAACAAGCCAAAGGATATGATCCTAGACATTATGCGACAACTATAGTCAACTGATGACTTTTTCCAGCTGTTGCGATGCAGCTGGATATGTTGGCCTTAGTGTTACAAAGGTGCACTGCAGCCTAACGGATGTTGGCGTATGTCCTCAGCTAGTTCTCTCTACGAAAACTTGGGGGTTGGTGACCCTGAGGATTTTTTGCAAATCTGTCCTTAAGTATTACGGCCCGCAGTATTTACGGCCCCAATATCGGAAAAGGTTAAGAAACTGATGGACAAAAATTATCTCCCAAAAGTTCGAAAAATATCTTGTAAACTCAGTGCACTTAGAAACTCAGGAAACTTATCAGAAGCTCGGTATACTTTTTAGATTTGACTTAGACTCACCCGAGGTTTAGCTATTCTCCCTGATGTCAAAGGAACATACCATAAAATCAGGGAACTTTCCAGAAAATTGGGGAGCTTTCCAGAAATTAAGGGTTCTTCCTAGAAGTTCAGACAACTTTCCTGAAATTCAGATTGTTTCCTAGAAATTCATGGAATTGTCCACAAATTCTTACCACGAGGAGCTTACCACGAGTTCAGGGAAGTTTCCAAAAGTAGAGGGTTCTTCACAGAAGTTCAGGTAACTATCCAAAAATTCAGGGGGCTTCCAGAAGTTTAGAAAAGTTATCAGATTATTTTGTGTATTTTTCAGAAGCTCAAAGAACTACTAAAAATGTACAGGGAACTTCCCAAAAATTCAAGAAACTTTCCAGAAAATTAGAAAACTTCCAATAGAGAACAGTCAAGACGTTCATGAAGCTTTTCAACAGTTTGCGGATCTTCCTATAGGTTTAGTGAACTTGCTTGAATTTCATGAAACTTGCTAGACATATACAGAACTTTTTAGAAGTTCAGTGAACATGTAGTTTCAACATGTAGAGTTCAAGAAACTTCCTTAAAGTTCAGGGTTTCTCATGAATTCAAAAAAAAATCTCAGAATTTCATGAAATGCTCACAAAGATCATGGAACTCCCCCAAAGATCAAGAATCTTTCCAAAAGGTCAGCAAACATCTCAGACGTTCATAGAACGTCCCAGAAATTCAAAGAATTTCCCAGAAGTTCAGGGAACTTTCCAAAAGCTTGAAAAAACTCCCAGATGCTCAGGGGATTCGGCAATTCAGGAAATTTCTCAGTAGTCCAGAAAACTTCCTCCAAGATCGGGGAACTTTCCAGAATATCATAAAACGTTCCAGATATACAGGAAACTGGATTTTTTGAACATTCGAGAAGTTTAGGAAACATTCAAAGGATTTTGCAATAAGTTTGGGGAGCTTCCTAGAACTTCAGGGATCTTTCCAGATGATCGAGAAACTTTCCAATCGTTCCGAAAACATCCCAAAAGTTCAGGGTATTTAAGTTTTAAGAAGAACTTAAACTTCTTACTACTCGATAATTTTTCGAACCCAACCAAAACGAGAATAAAGAAACCAACTACTATATAATCAATTTCATAGAATTTCCACCTATTCACAATCTTGGAGATCATAAAAAGTTCTTGTACGGTTTAACAACATCTCGGTAATGTTAACTATTCCGCAGAAATTCCAGTGCTTCCAAGATTTTTTTTGTTCAATTTCTCGTAAGTTATTTAAATACGTGTGATATTCTGCTTTTTATCACAGAATATGTACTTGCTGGAAGTAAAAACAACTTCTGGAAAGCAAAATCTGATTTTCTAAGTTCCCGTCGTTTCCAGAAAGTTGTGCCTATTCCATGGATGATCAGCAAACATTTTGGAAGTTCATCCAAGTTTCCAGAAACGTTAATAATTTTTCTGCAATTCAATGAACTTCTCTAAAGATCCACCATTTCTCTTCTCGAAAGACAGCGAGCAAACTTCATGATTATCTGGAAACTTCCAATTATTTTATTCATGTGCCGAGAAGTTTAATCAACTTCTGGCATGTTCAACATAGACATTTGCACCCAATCTTCATAGATATTCCGAAGTTCATTAAATTAAATTTTTAAAGAGTGCGTTCAGTAAGAAACTTAGAAGCTTATATAAGTTCTGAAATGATGTAAAATAGATCCGGTATAAAACAAAATTTACAAACACCAGCGATGCACCGATGTTTTTGCGTTTGGTCTAAACAAATAAATCCAAACCACGATTTGAACCACCGTTGAAGATACCCTTAGAAGATCTGGCTACACGGCTGTAACTGGGGAGGCTTCACGCATGCCAGTGCCAGAAATGAACTTATCTTTCATGTGGTGGCGAATGTGTTTGAAATTTGGCGAATTGCGTTTGTAAGGGTGTTTACACATGGTGAAAGAAGAATTTGGGCAGCTGTGCTCAATGCCGTCTGACGTTGTTTGCCGGATTCCAGAGAAAAGAAAATAGTTTGGACAAATTTTGGCTAGAACCAAGAAGGAGCTACCAAATTTGACAACATTTGTTGAAAATTGGCTCATCCTGTCGCACAAAAAGGTGTATTTTTAATAAATGGAAAGTGTCTGGTGGTAAATCAAACTGAAAAGAGTTGGGGAGCTCAGAGATTTAGTTGCGAGTAGTTTATATTAATTCATTTTAACAGTCGGGAAAATAAGGCAAAAATGCGGGAAAAGTTCGGGAAAAATGCGGGAATTTTTATATTAGATCTAATGTCTGTATAAATACAGATATGTCTGTATATCTGGCAACCCTGGGTCTTACACAAAATGGACACGGTAAATCACAAAACTAGTTGCCTCTGCTCGTGAACGTTCGTGAACGCACCATCACGCACACACGATTATTAATCATGTATCGCATAGCTTTCACTCACACAAATGTATCATGGTATAAATCGAAGTGATATGTTTTCTTTCTGGGAGGTGGCAGGCAAAATCCAACTGGTCTTATAGAAAATGGATAGAGTTTAGGATTGCCCTCGTACTTACATCGGCTT